>JACN01100088.1:0-34139 GCA_000787155.1 Scartelaos histophorus | reverse complement strand
GGGAAAGCAAGTTTCACATGTCTACTTTATTTTGTGTCAAAGTGGCTTCAGTTGAACGATGCGTATGAAGAAGTGAGTGGGTTTGCCCGAGGCAATGGGGTGGAAACCTGCTTGTGTGTTATAGCCTCATTCATCTGCAGATGCTCTGCCCAATGACACAGGTCCAAAATCACTCTCATCCCCAAATCTCACCAAGCACCCATGCCCTAACTTTATAAACAAGCTTCTGTAATTCTCTTTGTCCTACCTATGTGTCCTCGTGCATTCACACAGGAGAGCATTTATGCTCATCTACAATTATTCCTTATCAGTGCCAACTGCAGGGGTTTTGATTCAAACCACAACTGCTCACAGCCATAAGCCACAACCTCCACATACCAACATACGAGCTTTGATCTGTTTGGTTTCATTATGGAGGCCTGGTCAGCCCGAGAACTTTCATCTGTCATAAATTCAAATAAAGGTGCTGTTAAAGTTTGCCATTTTCTTTCATAAGTAATGTATTTGAATAGTCTATCTGAGATCCAAAAGAGCCAAGTGCTGACCTGATGACCTTATAGTTTAGTGAGTCAGTTCTTTCATAGATTCTCTATCAGTGACCATCAGTTTCCAGCTGACCCCAGCTCTGTCTGTCTACATATGTCCTTTGGCAACTATGACCATGAGAGGTTTCTACTACCAAGTGGAGAGGGTGAATGAGATGAATAATAGGCTCTTATGAACCAGACCTGTTGTTGGTCTTGTGTAGTTATGAGGCAGGTGAGAATGACGTCGGGAGCAGTTCAGAAGCTCTCAAGAGCTCTTCAGACCCAGACACAAGAGCTCCTGCATTATCACAGCTACAGCCCATAGATGTAACCTTCCTGGAACATGTGGATCTAACGTCTTATCTTGTTCCTAGGGATGGATCAGTGTCATTTTAAACTGCCCAGCAAAACAAAATACATTCCTTACATCATGTGGTCAAACGCATGCAGGTCAGTAAAAGGTCTGCTCCTATAGCACTCTGGCCACAGACTCTGAGGTGAGGGGTCATTTGTGAAGTTTCTCTGTTGAAGCTGTCTCCAAACAAAAGTGTGGAGCAGACACTACACTGTTGTACAGTGTCTCTGTGAAGTGCTGCCAGTTGACACCATTAAACATAAGCCCTCCCAGGCTTCACCCGGGCTTTCTCTGGCACTTCTTTCATCTGCTCTACTGAAACTTTGAGCCCATTCTCCTCTTTAACTTGCGCATGTTCAGGACACATCCTTCGCAATAACTGCTCTGTTTGTTAGACCAAAGTGTTGCTGTGCGCCCTGGTTTGGCAGTAAGATCCAAATGAAGACTGTTCTAAAAATGGAGAAAGCATAAAACGTTCTTTATTTTTGAAAGTCTGCATATGTATCACCATCCAGACTGTTCACAGCCCGCCTCGGTAAAACGCTTATTAAAACTTTGCTTCTTACTTTTATGGCTCAAGACCTGCTATCAATACTCAATTTGCATAAACATAAATGAGTGAGAAAATATGAAACTACAGAAGAGCTATTTCAGACTCACGACTGCCATCTAGTGGAGGTTTAGGATGAACATGAGAGGAAGAGGCCACATGAGGACTACATACATGAGGACTGCATTTGGAGATCACATTAATGAGGAGATCACGGGCTGATACTATTGAGGCCATAAATATTACAAACTATAGTTGTCCGTGTCACAAAGGTAGAGCTGCTGAATGTCCCGTCCCACAGACTTATAATTCACCGAGGGCGGAACCATTGACCACATTTGTTTCCTCCAAACACAGTTCTGCCTTGCACAAAGTGCTTCCGGGTCCCAATCACACGTGAAGAGTGAAAACAAGACATCGCCGGAGCTGCAGCGGAATCTAAGGTACGATCTTTTATCCAGTGATAAGAGACAAAACGGAGCTGTGAGACATAATGTTTGGTTTGGTAAAGGCGCTGAGCGCTGCTGAAGACACTTTCTCCTGCAGTGAGACACAGTGGGGCAGTAGGAGCATTGTTCACCTGGACTGGTTGAACCATTGTTCAGCCAGTCCACCTCTGTTGTGAAGGAGACCCAACATTTTAATTATACTGAAAGGGCTCCAGTACAGACTTTCAGAAGGCATGTAATAGAAGCACAATAGTAAAATAGAACGTTTACTGCCAATACATTACAATTTACTGAACTACAATAAAAAGTAAAAGACGTTTTAAGCCCCAGTGACACCACTACTCTGAAGTGAACTTCCCATAACTAACCCCGGGACAGTTGGAGCTTGTACAACATTTGATAAGGTTATAATTCTCCATATTCATTTATAGTAATAATGACAAAGACATGACATGAGGCCACATGAGGTGGAGGGAGATTGAGAAGGTTTAGTGTTAAATTCATACAGCTGTTTGTGTTCTGCATTTATCATATTTGTGTTTTGCAGCTTTTGGCCAAAATGGATGGCAAGGTGAAGAAACAGAGGAAGCACCAGCAAAAACATAGTGGACCTAAAGCTGAGAAGAAGAAGCTGAGAAAGCAGGGCCCCTCCACAGAAGAAGATGAGCGCAGGCGTAACCCCAAGGCATTTGGCGTGCAGTCGGCTGTCCGCATGGCCAAGACTTTCCACAGGGCTCAGGACATAAAGACTAAGAAGCACCACATACCTTTAGTAGACCGCACTCCACTTGAGCCTCCTCCTGTGGTCATAGTGGTGATGGGACCCCCCAAAGTGGGCAAAAGTACACTGATTCGATGTTTGATCAAGAACTTCACCAGGCAAAAGATGGGGGATATCTGTGGACCTGTGACTATTGTTTCTGGTGAGTGTGCTCTTTTGACATATCTAGTCAGCAGATGTGTGGTGCTGATGGTGTGTATCTCTGCTCTACAGGGAAGAAGCGTCGGCTCACTTTCATGGAGTGCACCAATGACATCAACACCATGATTGATCTGGCTAAAGTTGCTGACCTAGTGAGATTATTGATTTTAATAATGAGGAGGTTTAAATTTCCAAATCTCTAAATGTTTTTGTGTTATTGTAGGTATTGATGCTCATTGATGCCAGCTTTGGTTTTGAAATGGAGACTTTTGAGTTCCTAAACATCTGCCAAGTTCACGGGTTCCCTCGCATTATGGGAGTGCTCACTCACCTTGATGCCTTCAAGAACAACAAGACTCTGCGCAAAACCAAAAAGAACCTTAAGCACCGCTTCTGGACTGAAGTCTACCAGGTAAACTCTTCTTCCAAATTTCTTACCCTGACTACTATTCTAATAAAAATAGGGTTTGTAGGTGATACCAATACATAGAGATGAACAAACATAATTCTCTTATCATACATGGCTATCCAAAGAACAGGGTTAAAACAGACCAAATTGTGTGGTGATTGGTTGTATTGTAGCAATGATTCATGTTGGTTTGTGCAGGGTGCCAAGCTGTTTTACTTGTCTGGTATGGTGTACGGGGAGTACCAGACGCAGGAGGTGAAGAATCTCGGTCGCTTCATCTCGGTAATGAAGTTTCGTCCTTTGGTGTGGCAGACATCCCATCCTTATGTCTTAGTAGATCGGTGAGTGATTGCCACACTTTGACAAAGAGTATTAGTGTTTTAAGGCTATATTATTTTCACCACACTGCATGTGAGAGAACATAGCAGGATGGTGTCAGTGATGTCTGTAAATTACCATGGAAACACTTAAATTAGTTTGATAATGGGGTCTGCCATAACTAAAAATGCTATATTTGATGTGTATTATGTGGCCACATACTGTCAGACTGTTTTTTGGTTAAGTTTATTCATATAATAATGTGTTGACAGGATGGAGGACCTAACGGACCCCGAGAAGGTCAGGACTGAACCAAAGTGTGACCGAACCGTTTCTCTTTATGGCTACCTGCGAGGGACATATCTGAAGAACAAGAGCCACATTCATATTGCTGGTGAAAGTCTTTGTATAAGTTACTGTAAATGTAAATGTAAAGTCTATCACGTGACTAAAGAGTTTGTGTTTTGGTTGACAGGAGTGGGGGATTACCAGGTGTCAGATGTGAACTTTCTTCCCGACCCCTGCTCACTGCCGAATGCACAAAAGAAGAGAGCTCTGAATGAGAAGGAGCGGCTGCTATATGCCCCCATGGCAGGAGTGGGGGGTGTGGTCTATGACAAAGATGCAGTTTATGTGGACCTGCCCGCAAGTCATGTCAAGCAACAACAGGTGAACATAACAAAGCTGTAAGGCAAAATGTATCCCCTCCATCCTCCATCTTCTCCCGCTTAATCCGTCTGGGTCGCGGGGGCAGCACTGCCCATTACTCTGTGCACCAGACCCTATGAACCCCTGATGAAGCCCACAGGAGGCTCACCACCTGCAGAGGATGGTGGAGGTTCACCAAATGTATAATTTGGTACTAAATGGCTACTGCAACATTTTAGATAGCTTCATAAACACACATTATTTAAGGCTTCTTCTTTAAATTCCTATTTGCTAAATAAAGACGTATTTCAAACACATTTCAAAATGTATGTATGCATTTTGTAAATTTAAAGAACCAAAGCTCGCAACACACTAAACTTTCCATTTAAGTTTGTTAGAACATTGTAATACTGTGTTTGTGTTGATGGTGTAGGTAGGTATATTTGTGTTTTTAGTTCTGTGTTTTTAATTGGTTTGATATTGTCGTGCTCTTGCAGGAGGAGGTGCGTCCTATTACAGAGCTTGTCCAGTCTCTTCTTGACACACATGCCACATTAGACGCCAAGATGGCCGCCAGTAAGGTGTCACTGTTTAGTGGTTCGGCAACTCTCAACTCTGAGGACTTAGTAGAACAAGAGCGGTGAGACTTGTGAAGATTTTTTTTTCTTGGTACACCCGATGAATGAAAAGTGTTGATCGTTAAAACCAAATGATGATATGTATTGTGTAGGCTCCAGGAGGAGTCTGTCTGGGACCAACAGAATGGACGAAGCAGGAGGAGAGTGATCTTCAAAGACAACCAGGACCTGGCCAACGGCTCCAGTGATGAGGAGGATGAAGAGGAAGAAGATGAAGAACAGGATGGGGAAGAGAAGGAGAAGGATGAGGAAGATGACAACATAGACAAGTTTTTGAGACAGACCAGAGAGGGGAGCGGACCCCCACAGAAGAAACAGAAAGTGGAGAAGGCCCCGGCAGAGCTCCCAGCATTTGCCGACAGCGAGGATGAGTTGGAGAAAGGTGAGGAGAACTCGGAAGAGGAAGACTCAGAGGAAGACTCGGAGAAAGACTCGGAGGAAGACTCAGAGGAGGAGGAGGGCCAGGATGATGGGGAAGGCTCAGAGGAAGAACATGAGGAACAGGGCTCTGAAGAGGAGGGTTCAGAAGAGGAGCAAGGTGAGGCTCCGATCAGGCTATGAAACCCCATCCCTTTGTGATTAAACTACATTTTACAGCATAGAAATATTTTTTTATTACTTTTTTATATTAATAACTGTAACATTGTGACCAGGGGCATTACGTTGGAAAGAGGATCTCCGGCAGAAAGCATCAGAAGCTTTTATGCGACAACAAGAAGCTGCCCCTAATCTGCGCAAACTGGTCTATGGTACAGGTAAAGTCTGTCACATCACACACATCTTTGCAACACTCAAGACCCGCTTTATTCTTCTGTGTTTAACCTGTTCATTGCCTGACTACAGTGGTGGAAGCTGCTGGTGCACAAGATGACGAGGAGGATGAGGAGCTGGGTGGATTGTTCAGAGTCAGTCGCCCTCAGAACAATAAAAGAGTCCAGGCCGATGCTCTGGACTGCTCTCGCTTCCATTCAAACACCTCTAAAGACTGGGATTCACAGGAGGTAGGAGCAGAACCGAAATATTCCTGGCTCTGATTTGATAGGAGTCACTTCGCAAATGAGGGGACGAGGAGCATTTCAGTCCCTAAAGCTCTGTGTGTGTGTGTAGGTATTGGACTCTATCAGGGACTGCTTTGTGACTGGAAAATGGGAGCAAAGTGAGGATGCCGCTACTCTGCTAAAAGAGGATGGTACGTTAACCATTAAATACAATATAGCTCCTCTGTACATGAAGCATTCACCAATACATAGTACAGGATAAAGTTTCATTTTGTGATTATGGCTTGTACTAAATTAATTGTCATTTCAGAGGAGTTGTATGGGGACTTTGAGGATTTGGAAACAGGAGAGGTCCATAAGAACCAGAGTGTAGAAGAAGAAGAACAGGTTTGATTTCGTTTGTGTCTGTCTTTAGTGTGTGCGCATGTTTGTTAATTAAATAATTTTCCGGTTGTTTTGTAGGCGGAGAGTAATAGTGAAGCAGAAGACGAGCAGCCACTGGTGCAGACTGATGAAGAAGAGCAGAAGAAAAAACGTCTGGAGAAGAAGAGACGACTAAAAGAGCGTTTCGACTCAGAGTACGATGATGGAGAAGCCACGTACTTGGATGACCTTAAAGAAGAGATGCAAAAACAGGCTGAGGTGCCCTATAAACAAGACTGCTTATATGAATCTTAATTTATGAAGCCTTCTGAAATAAATGTATTTTGTGCAGCTGAACCGTGCTGAGTTTGAAGCGATGGACGATGAGACCAGAGTGCAGTATGAAGGCTTCAGACCGGGCATGTATGTGCGACTTGAAATTCCCTCTCTGCCCTGTGAGTTTGTGACCAACTTTGATCCACACTACCCCATCATCCTTGGTGGGCTGAGCTCCAGTGAAGGCAACGTTGGATACCTGCAGGTCAGTCCTCTGCTCCCACAAGTGTCACTAGAATTGAATAAGCATCAACTTTACAACTCAGTGTCAGTCGTGAGTGCGTTCTGCAGCTGTCTAATGCAACTGTAGCTGCTCTGCAGTTACTGCTTTGGTGTAAATTGGGGGTGAGCCCATGTGACTGGCCCAGAACACAATTCCTGGCTTTAAATGCACATGGTATGTAATTGTTTTGTGTATACTGAAGTGTTGACATGACCCTCAGATGCGCCTGAAGAAGCATCGTTGGTATGATCGTATCTTGAAGACTCGGGACCCCCTGATTCTGTCTCTGGGCTGGCGTCGCTTCCAGACCATCCCCCTGTATCACATCGAGGACCACAACGGGCGCCACCGCCTGCTCAAATACACTCCTCAGCACATGCACTGTGGGGCCTCCATATGGGGTGAGACACAGCCTCAGAAGAACAAAACAACATTCAAGCTTAATTATGGAGGAAGTTTATTTTGTATCTTCACACAGCCCAAATGCCAGTAGAATTATGCTTATTTATTGATGTGATATGTTTGTCCTGTATGTATGTATGTACATAAGTATATATGTAAACTAACTATTCACTGCAACTGAAAGTGTGTCATGTGTATTCCTCAAGGACCAATCACTCCACAGGGAACTGGCTTCCTCGCTCTACAGTCTGTGGCTGGAACAAAGGTAAGTTGTGCTAATACAGTGGAGTCGACTAATGTAAATTAATTTTGTACTAATAAAGTGTTATGTTTGCAGGCTAATTTTCGTATTGCAGCCACAGGAGTCATTTTAGATGTGGACAAGTCTGTAACTATAGTGAAGAAGCTCAAACTCCTGGGTTACCCTTACAAGATTTTCAAAAACACCAGTTTCGTTAAGGTGATACTCTGACTTCCCATTGCTCTGACTTTGTGATGAGGTGATATTAACAAGAATGTGTATGTTGTGACAGGGCATGTTCAACACTGTACTTGAAGTGGCCAAGTTCGAAGGAGCCTCCATTCGAACTGTGTCAGGGGTTAGAGGTCAGATCAAAAAGGCCCTGTCCACTCCTCCTGGAGCCTTTAGGGCCACCTTTGAGGACCGCCTTCTAATGAGTGGTGAGAATGTGCTTCTATCAACAAATTTAAAATTACTATCTGGTTATATGTATCATACACGATCCTGTTGAACAAATGTTTGGTGCAGACATAGTGTTCCTGCGCTCCTGGTATCCGGTGACTGTCCCTCAGTTGTACAACGCCGTCACGAATCTGCTGCTGCCTGTGGGACAGAAGGATAGCTGGGCAGGCATGAGGACCGTGGGTCAGCTCAAACATGACCTCGGCATCCGCAACAAGCCCAACACAGACTCTCTGTACAAGGTATGGACTGCTAACATGTACTGTCCCTCTGTATTCAGCCAAATGGGACTTGACAAAATATTGTATTTTTGCTTCTAAACTGTAGAGATAGTAGATTTTTGTGCAAACTAATATGTAAGCTGTGGGTGAATATTTAGTCCCACTTGAACAAAAAAAAAAAAACAATGCATGCGAAGCCTCTGCTCCTGAGCACAATCTTGTCTTAGTCTTTGTGACATTACATCAAACAACAGTTTATTACAGTGAGTGTTTGTATTTTCAGCCTGTTTCGCGTGCTCCCAGACGCTTCAACAAACTCCACATCCCTAAAGAGCTCCAAAAAGCCCTTCCCTTCAAGAGCAAACCCAAGCAGCAGCAGCCCAAAGGAAAGACCCCTAGAGACCTCCAGAGGCCTGGTGTGATCCGGGAACCGCATGAGAGGAAGGCAAGTCTAAAATGGAGACATGCATTATTTATATTTTGTTGTGTACATTTTCTTACCATATTCAGCCAAATGCTTTGAGTCTGATTTTTTTTTTCTTTTTGTGACGTCCATTATTCTCCTTGTACTTTTTAGTATGTGATTAGATCACATGTGTATATTTTATACATTTGTGTGAATCTTAATATTTGTCAATATTTTATATATTGGTAGATTCACACAATTTTAGTTTTAAACTGGACCCATCTTGGCTCTCAGAACATCTGCAGCAAACTATGAACCTGTTATCATTAATGCTGATTCTTCACAGGTGATGGCCCTCCTCCAGGCCCTGGGCACAGTTCATAATTACAAAACTAAGAAGGCCCAAACAGTGAAACATGCCAAGCACAAAGAGTTCCTTCAGCAGAAAAAACAGCAGGAGGAGGCCAAATCCAAGCGGCAACGGGAGCTGCGCAAGAAGTTGTACAAAGCCATGGGGCAGTCAGAGAAGAAGAGTGCACGATCAAGTCTAAAGGGCAATACTGAGGACTGATTCTATAGTGACAGACAGCAATCTTTGTATTTATCTATTGTAAAAAGTAATGTTTTATTTGTTATAAATAAACACCTTTGTCACATATAACTTGGCAATGTCTATATGCACCCAAACATGATTTATCCTTGTATTTGGCTTGTCAGAGCAGCCTTATCTTTATCCACTCTCCTGTCCACTTTCTTGAGGTGTCATTGTGCTTTGATCATCTGAGTAACAGGGTGTCATTTGGGGTATGTTGTTAATCAGTTTAGGATGAATTTTGACATTGTAATAGTGACTGCATATGTGGCCACCATCAGTGGTGGAAAAAGTATTCAATTTTATCACTCAATCATATTATCATTCAATTTTCATACAAATTTGTGCTGAATTTTGTTCAGGAGAAACTACTGATTTTTTCCTACTTTTCTGGTTTTTGTATATTTTTGCTCAAACTATGAACTTTTATTTTTCAGTCCAGTTAAAAAGTGGAGTTGAAAGTATATACCTCCTCTCCATTGTAGGGAAGTTAAAGTGAAAAACATCTACTTTAAAATGTACTTGACAACATTTTTAAGTAGCTGTACTTTACTACTTCGCAACATGAAAAATCCACTTGCGACAGAGATAGGGCCTTTATTCTGAAATGCCTTGGCCGGAAGTGGTCGTTTCGTAAACGTCGGCACGTCAAATACTTAAGTTGTGAAAGTTTTCCTCAACATTTACGGCGTGTTCCTCAAGAGAGCGGCGGGGTGGATTTCTAGGAGGGTGCAGATTATGGCTCCTACAAACGTGGTGCAGGGGATGTCTCCAAACGCAGGTAAAAGTCTTTAATGTGAGTGAAGAGGCTGTATCCACACGTGGTTCGGATGTATCCATGATGTGGACAGTTTGAGCGAATCACGCCGGTCATAAGATATGGAGATCTGGACTTTGGTGAGCTCTTGTCTGCTGATCTGCGCATGCTGGAGACGTGCATGTGAGAAACAAGCTCCGATCAGCCCATGAGGTGATCTGAGCTGAAGCAAGACCATACACTGTCCAGACGAAACAAGCAGTTTACGTGCACATTTATATGATCAATTGTAATGCCTGTGACAAAGTAGCCTGTTTTGAAGGCACTGTCATTATCACAGTTATCTTTTGGATTCAAGGCCATGCACATGACATGTTTTGGATGGAACGTCTGTCAGACACTTCATGTTAATCAAGTTAACATTTAACATTTGTATTAAATGTTAACTTAAGGCCTACTAGAGTAGTGTATTCACACAGTCTTTTCGATCCATTCACAAAGTAATTACTGTTTACAGCAGTGTCTCAGTGTCCTCTGGAGCATGAGTTGCGTGCTGTGCTTCAGCGGAGGATCCTGGTCCTGGACGGAGCTATGGGCACCATGATCCAGCAGCACAGGCTGGAGGAGGAGCACTTCAGAGGGGATGAGTTCAGAGACCACCCTGTCCCTCTGAAGGGGAACAATGACCTGCTGAGCATTACACAGCCACACATCATCCAGCAAATTCATAAGGTACTAAAGATCTCACTTAATCCAAGTACTCAAAATATTTTCATTTTAGTTGATTTTAATGCTCTCAGTCTGATATGTTATGTATGTTATGTTTTTTCCAAATCTAAATTTTGATAATTTCACACCTTTCTGACCCAACTTAATGATTCTTTCAGTATCTTTAAAATCAGTGTATGTGATTAGTTGCTGCAGAAGCCCCACAGAGGCCCCTCTGGGTTGTAATGGCCCCAAAGAGCGTCCGGTCACTGTGACTGTTTGTATTCCCTGTACCCGGTGTGAGCCCCAGAGGGGATTTGGTGCATGTGGTGGAATGATGGTGTTTGTTCTTCTGACAGGAATACCTCGAGGCTGGAGCCGACATCATTGAGACCAACACATTCAGCAGCACGTCTGTGGCACAGGCCGACTACCGACTGGAACACCTGGTATGCTCAAAGCACACACAATATTTATTTAATGTCCTGTTCAAACAATGTGCTTTCCCCTCATCAAATGATAATTTGATTAGATTTTTTGTGGTAATTATACAGTCTTAATGGTGTTATGCCTCTATAGTGTGGTTTATGAGACTTGTGTCTCTGTACTGCACTACTCAGATTGAATGACAGTTGCTCTGTGTTGTGTGGTCAGGCTTATCGACTGAATAAGGTGTCTGCTGAACTGGCGAGGAAGGCTGCAGACGATGTCTTCAGACACACTGGTAACACACAGTTTTGCCCTGGCAATGCCCTTCTGATTCTTTCTCTATTTGTTTTTTTCTAAGATTACTATATGGTCCCTTTTTGAACAGTTTTCTTTTGTTTGTTTTTTACTGTTTTCTGGTGTTTTATCAGGTTCTAAGCGTTACGTGGCAGGAGCATTGGGTCCCACCAACAAAACACTGTCTGTCTCCCCTTCAGTGGAAAAGCCAGACTTCAGGAATATCAGTAAGATTGATGAGTTATGAACAGAACAGAATGTTTTGTTTTCATCTGTGATGAGAAGGCAGTGCCTTTGACACGTGTCATATTGTGTGTTTCGTGCAGCATTTGATGAGCTAGTGGAGGCCTACTCTGAGCAGGTCCGAGGGCTGTTGGATGGAGGAGTGGACATTCTGTTGGTGGAAACAATCTTTGACACTGCCAATGCTAAGGTAATTTAGTTAACTTGCTTACCTATTTCAAACTCGTATCATGTCATACGAGTGTTTCCAGTTAAGCAGTTGTGTGTGTTTGACTCCAGGCTGCCTTATTTGCCATTGACCTACTATTTGAGGAGAAGTATGAGAGGAGGCCTATCTTTGTAAGTTTCTTCTCTCAGATGTGGTTTCTGTCCAGATTTTTGTTCTGACTGTCTGCGGTTTCAGATTTCAGGGACTATTGTGGATCGGAGTGGCCGGACACTGTCAGGTCAGACCAGTGAGGCCTTTGTGGTCAGTGTGTCACACTCCAGACCTCTTTGGTGAGTTGGATTGCACATGTACCTCAGTGAGTACCTGCCCTTCTCACGGTTTGCCTTCTGGCTCTAGTTTGGGGTTGAACTGTGCCTTGGGGGCGACAGAGATGAGGCCATTCATTGAGGCCATTGGCAAGAGCACATCTGCGTTTGTGCTGTGCTATCCCAATGCAGGTGACTTTAAACATTCATACATCAGATGTGTCAGAGATTTATAAAGTTTGTATGACCTCTTATGACGCTGTCAGGTCTGCCCAACACATTTGGGGGCTATGATGAGACGCCTGAGGTTACTGCTTCCAGTTTAAAGGTAATGGGGCCCAATTATAAAATGTATTCTGTGCTGCTTAAACTCACATACTGTGTTCGGTCCCTGTGAGCAGGAGTTTGCTGTTGATGGACTGGTGAATGTCGTGGGCGGCTGCTGTGGAACCACTCCAGCTCACATCAGGTTACACATTAGAGACTGCAGTACCACATGCAACCTCTAGGGGACTATGTCTAACAGTGGTCTTCTGTCTTGCAGGGCCATTAGTGAAGCAGTGCGACACATTGTGCCCAGAGCTCCTCCTTCTCAGCTCTACCAAGAGAACCTCCAGCTCTCAGGTGTCCTCTGCTTCTCATGAGACCCATTAATAAAAACATTTCTCTCTAACTCTGTTTTTACCACAACCAACCCACTCCTGCACAGATTATCATTATCACTTAATACATCAGATTGTAATCAAACTATTCCACATATCTCCCACACCTTGTTTCCAGTTATCCCTGTGCCACAGCTTTTCAAACGCATTTTATTTTTCAGGTTTAGAGCCCTTCAGGATAGGCCCACACACCAACTTTGTTAACATAGGTGAACGCTGTAACGTAGCTGGATCACGCAAGTTTGCCAAACTGATTATGGCAGGAAACTATGAGGTGAGAAATGTTTTTCTAATATTTTTTACAATTACAGTTTTGAGGTTTTTTTTTTTCTAAATTGCCTCCCCTCTGCTGTTCAGGAGGCTCTAAGCATCGCTAAAGCTCAAGTGGAGATGGGAGCACAGATCTTGGATATAAATATGGATGAAGGCATGCTGGAGGGCCCTGCTGCGATGGCTCGATTTTGTAACTTTATTGCTTCAGAGCCAGATATTGCAAGGGTAAGACTGTTACGACCCAGATGTTGGACCAAACATATTTAAAGAGGGACACGAGAGACAAAGTTAAGGATTTACATTAGTTTATTTTTTTGTGTCGGTCTTTTGAACTCTGCAGACTGAAGAACCAAAAAGACCCTTAACGCGTGCCCCAAAAAGTAACAAACAAAGTAACAAAGGAAAAGGCCCTCGTGAGCCGTCCAACATAAAATAAGGACGGTGCCAGCTGGACATACCAACCCTATACAGGGCTGTAGAAGCTGACCCTACCCAAACCAAACGCAACCCCAAAAACCTATCCTTACATAAAATAACAGCGAAAACAGGACGTCCGGACCCACCAGGGCAAACCAAAAGAAAAGCTAGGCTAACAAAAGCTACCAATCACCCAGGAGCATCGGGACCAGCAGGGCGGCTCCCCAGCGCGAGGGGTGCGCTATTTAAAGGCTCCTGCTGGAAATAAGGAGCAACCAAAACTTAACTATCCAAAAAACGATAAGCTACTAAAAAGCCAATAAAAATAGGGGGACCAAAGTGCCCAAACGTAACAAAGGCATGTAGATTTTGAGAACACATAAGGACACACAAATGACAAGGATATAAAATAATAATTATTCAGTATTCCTATACATACAACATTCCTATACCATTGCATTAACATTCTCCTCTTTCAGGTTCCTCTGTGCATAGATTCATCAAATTTTGCTGTGATTGAGGCCGGGCTCAAGTGCTGTCAGGGGAAGTGCATCGTGAACAGCATCAGTCTGAAAGAGGGAGAGCAGGACTTCCTCCAGAGAGCTGCCACAGTGAAGCGCTACGGGGCTGCAGTGGTCGTCATGGCCTTTGATGAGGAGGGACAGGTCTGCTTCACTCACTCATCAGACTCTCTTCATTCCTCTTTAGTGCAGTGTTTTAGCTGTTTGAAAGTGTGATTAAAAATCCCCTCAGCCTAATCTGTTGTTTCCATAGGCCACAGATACTGAGCGAAAAGTGGAGATCTGCTCTCGGGCATATTGGCTGTTAGTCAACAAAGTGGGATATGACCCCAATGACATCATCTTTGACCCAAACATTCTGACAATTGGCACAGGGATGGAGGAACACAACCACTATGCTGTCAACTTTATAAGGGCCACTCAGCTGATCAAGGTGAATCTATTGCTTTTAATAATCAAACACTGTCAAGACTTTGTCTGCTCATGTTTACAAGTCTAATAGTGTTACATTCTTGTAGGAGTCATTACCCAGAGCCAGAGTCAGTGGAGGACTGTCCAACCTGTCCTTTTCCTTCCGTGGGATGGAGGTCATTAGAGAAGCCATGCACGGGGCCTTTCTCTATCATGCCATCAAGGTACATACTCTTGGGTGTAACTCACCTACAACTACAATTTGTCTGAAAGTCTAAAAGCTTGGCATGGACCTGACACAGGCTTTTTTCCTTCTTTTGTTAAAGTATATTTGTTTTTAACTTGGTACACCTTTTAAATGGCTACTTATGTGACATGTCATTATTGTAGAGGGCTTGGCACCTGCTAGTCTCCATAGAGATGTTATTGTTTTGCCAAAAATGGCTTTGAAGTTGCTCACCTTCATGGATACAAGGAGTTGACAATACCGGGCCAGGTTCTAGGTTAGATCTGTGGGGAGGCAACCCCAGGCAATTTTCAAGAATAAATATACCTAACTGAATTAATGCAGCTATAGCTTTAATGTCATACTGTCGAATATTCTGGGCAAAGCAATAAAATTAGGTCAGATGATCAAACAGTTAGCAGACCTCCCTCCAGAACGAACGCTAACATAGTGCATCTTTGTGTGATGAATACACCCGCTGGTTCTAAACACACCTCCCTCTGCAGCATGGACTGGACATGGGCATAGTGAATGCAGGGAACCTGCCGGTGTATGACGACATTGACAAAGAACTGTTACAACTCTGTGAGAACCTGATCTGGAACAAAGACCCTGAGGCCACAGAGAAGCTGTTGACCTATGCACAGGTACCATGGACTGTCTGAGTCTATAGAGCTCTGCCCATCAATCTCTAACTATGAACTCTTAAACAGAACCATGTGAAAGGAGCCAAAAAGACTGTTCAGAGTGAAGAGTGGAGAGAGGGCACGGTGGAGGAGAGGCTGGAATACGCTCTCATCAAAGTACAAGCACAGAACACTACACAACACCATAGAGAAGGCCAGAAGCAGTACACAGCACTACTTTATATTGAGTTATTTAATACATGCTCTTAGATCTGTTTAAAGCTTGTAAAATGGCTGAAATATTGTAGGTTCATATGCCATAGTTTTTTACCATTAGTTTGAGACAATAAATGATGGATCAAAGCACAAGAAGCCTATAAAGCTTTGTTCTCAACTTAACATTATTTGCTTTCATTTGCTGCCCTTTCAATGTGTGCTCAGGGGGTGGAGAAATATGTTGTGGAGGACGTGGAAGAGTGCCGGTCCCTAGAATACTACACAAGACCCCTCCACGTCATTGAAGGGCCCCTAATGAATGGCATGAAGGTGGTGGGGGACCTGTTTGGGGCGGGCAAGATGTTTTTGCCTCAGGTTGGTACTGTCCTTAAGTGTGAGAGAGTGGGCACAATCAGGACCCCGTTTATAGACTTTGAAATGTTTGCTTTTAGGTCATTAAATCTGCCCGTGTGATGAAGAAGGCTGTGGGATACCTGATCCCATTCATGGAGAAAGAGAGGGAGGAGATGATCAAGACTTCAGGAGTAACTACGGAAACTGTGAGACAATTTTTTTTTTTAACATAATTGGACTGTTGCAGGGATATACTGATTCCTTCAATACACTGCATCTAGTATTATACAAATGCTCCTATGTTTTGTTTTTCTTTTCTTTTTTTGGGTGTATGATTGTTCTTCTTTTAAAAAACACAAAAAAATAATTTAGGAATGTTTTTATGCAGGATCCCTATCAAGGCACAATTGTCCTAGCCACAGTAAAGGGAGATGTTCACGATATTGGCAAAAACATTGTTGGTGTTGTCCTTGGCTGTAATAACTTCAGGTACTTTATGTCTGTGTCAGCTTGTTCCGTCCCAGAATGTGTTTCTGAGTCTTGTGTTCTTTCAGAGTGGTGGACCTGGGCGTGATGGTTCCATGTGATCAGATCCTTCGAGAGGCCATGACTCACCGTGCAGGTAACGGTTTGGAAAGGGTGTGGCTACTATGAACTCTTTGGTGTCCTACTTTGTGTATTTGCTATTGTGCAGACATCATTGGGCTGTCTGGACTCATCACTCCATCCCTGGATGAGATGATCCATGTGGCCAAAGAGATGGAGCGGCTGGGAATGAGTACACCACTGTTGATAGGGGGCGCCACCACGTCCAAGTAAAGTCCAGTCTCAACACTATCACCCTTTCACTGTCAGCTCAGCGTCCCAGAGCACACGAAGGGATTGTTGTCACTTCTATTTCAGAGTACATAATCTATAATTATGTATATAATTATGTATATCACAAGGGAGATAAGATGGTTGCAGCACTACGGTACATTACAATTTTGATCTATAGAGCGTTTCTACTATTCACCAAAGGAATTATATATTTTTTGAGTAAAACACCCATAATGAATAAATAAGCAATAACATCTCCATGGAGACAATCAGGTAGCAGACCAGAAAAATCACCAGAAAAATTGCGCAGTGTATTTTTAATTAATGTGCAGATTTTGTGATTAAATAAATGTGAGGAGATCGTGGACTTGCCTTGCCCTTTATGTAAAATAAGCACTACAGGCACAGACGTCCAATTATCTGTGGGATCTGTGTAAAGTTGTATTGTTCTGTAGGACCCACACAGCTGTGAAGATTGCCCCTCGCTACAGCTCTCCCGTGGTCCATGTTTTGGATGCTTCCCGTGCCGTGCTGGTGGTAAGAACACCTTTTACATGAATGTCTGTTGTAAAGTTCTTACACAGTGTGCTTCCTGGGACTGACGGGTGGAATGTGTGTCTAGTGCTCGCAGCTCTTGGATGAATCTCAGAAGGATGAGTATTTCGATGAGCTCAAAGAGGAGTATGAGGATGTCAGACAGGATCATTATGACTCTTTAAAGGTACTGTTGTTTTAAATCAATTGCAAAGTCAGAACCAAATAATTTATTTATCAACTGTGTAAATCATAAATATTAACGTTGGTTGATGAAATATTGTACCAGATGTATCTACAATTTATCTTTGTTGGATTTAGGATCGCCGCTACCTTTCTTTGACTAAAGCCAGAGAAAAGGGTTTACACATCGACTGGCAGTCTTCCCCACAACCAGGTGACCCACGCAAGTTCTGTTTCAGGTCACAGAAGCGTGCTCCTCTTAAACTCTCGAGCCATAAATAACATTTTCTGCTGGGGTTGTCTTTGTGTGCGTACAGTGCCGCCCCAGTTCCTTGGCACTCGTGTCTTTGATGATTACGACCTCAAAAGTCTCCTGGACTACATTGATTGGAAACCTTTCTTTGACGTTTGGCAGCTCAGAGGAAAATACCCCAACAGGGGTTACCCCAAGATCTTCAATGACAAGACTGTTGGTTAGTACCGGGCTGTAGGCCTCGTTTATTTGACTAATAGGTTGAGTTAAATGTTAGGTGGCCAGGTACTATGACCTGCTCTCTGTGACTTGTGCTCGGTTCTTTGCAGGCTCAGAGGCCCGGCGTCTTTTCAATGACGCCCAAAAGATGCTTCAGCAGATGATTGACAGATCCACTCTGAAGGGGCGGGGCTTGGTAGGATTCTGGCGGGCTCAGAGCCGAGGAGATGACATCTGCTTGTACAGAGAAGATGTCCAAGTTTCTGGAGCAACTGAGCCAACAGCTGTGTTCCACGGTCTGCGGCAGCAGGTACCTCTCCATCTGCACCTTCCTGCAGCTCACAGGAGAACTGCTTGTCCTCTTACTGAGCATGTGCTGTGTGACAGGCCGAGAAGGACTCGTCCAGCACAGAGCCATACTTCTGCCTGTCTGACTTCATTGCCCCCCTGGACTCAGGTGTGAAGGACTACCTGGGGCTTTTTGCAGTAGCTGTGTTTGGGGCAGAGGAGCTGAGCCAACAGTTCCAAGACAAAGGCGATGACTACAGCAGCATCATGGTTAAGGCTCTGGCAGACCGACTGGCTGAGGTAAGCTACTTTATTATTGTACATGGCTAACAAGAAATACCCTCTAATATGAATAATGATGGTTATGTTTATTACTTCTCCATTCCTTTGTCCAGGCCTTTGCGGAGCAGCTCCATGCCCGCATCAGGAAAGATCTGTGGGGCTACAGCACAGAGGAAGCACTCCACACCTCAGAGATGCTTAAGATTCAATACCAGGGCATCAGGCCAGCTGCAGGCTACCCCAGCCAACCCGACCACACCGAGAAGAGGACCATGTGGAGCCTGGCCAACATCCAACAGAACACGGGTAACACATTCATAGCTGCATATTACTGCAATGAGATAAAGGGGTAGAAAGAATTATGCTTATATTATTATAACTTCATCTGGTTTCTGGAGATGCAGCCACTTTAAAATGAATTAGGCCGGAGGGAAGTTGAATTCTTCTTTAAACAACATTGTCATTTGTACTCCAATTAATCCAGTGATGCTTTCCTTGGCTTAACCCCATTAAAAGTGTGCACACACATAAGCTGTAACTCCAATAAAAATGCTTTCTTCGACTACCTGTTGTGTGCAGGCATTAATCTGACAGAGTCTTTGGCGATGACACCTGCAGCATCTGTGTCGGGACTGTACCTGTCACACCCCCAGGCCTCATACTTTGCTGTGGGAAAGATCACAAAGGAGCAGGTACCAGGACATCCTCAGTTCATCCTCTGATCAGTGCAGTGTGGGATCTTGTGTGGGCAAAGCTTTGTGTCACTGCTCAAGGAAGATCATTGCAGCTGGAACAGAATCTGGAACAGAATCTAAGAGGAGAGGAGTTAACTTCTGTTTTAAATGACCTGCATCAACATTACTTTATTCAAACATCAATGAACCAAAATTGAAGATACTTGAATTCTTACATTGACTTATGGGTTTCAGATTAGAACATTCAGTCAATAAAACTTTATTTATAAAACACTTTCATACAAAAAAGTAACTAAAAGAGCTTTAGAGGATAGTGCCACATCCATTCTATCCCTACAACTGCCTTCAAAATATTTTATATGTCTATAATATTTATTTACTAAAGATGGGCTGAAATCTTTTTTTTGTTGTTCTTCTCAGGTGGAAGACTATGCCCAGCGAAAAAGCATGGATGTGTGTGAAGTGGAAAGGTGGCTCGCTCCCATTCTGGCTTATGACCCTGAACTTTGACCCTGAACTTTGACCCTGGCCCTAAATCACATGCAAGTGCCACACTGGACTCACACCTTTCCTGGCTTTGACTAGGTCGGAGTGTATCCACTACGCTGGACTTTTCTTCACAATCTGAGCTTTTATCTTTAGCAGATATAAATAAACCACAAGCACTATTTTTGTTCAGTGCCGCTGATGTCAAACAAACCAGAATCATGCAAGATGAAAAGCAAAACAGTGCCCTAATTATGCTGCTATTTTAGATTTCTATTATACATGTTTAGTAAACTTTAATGGTTTTTATGTGTGAAATTATGTTATAAAATAAAAGTAATTAAATCAGCTTCCTTCATTGTTTCACTCATTCTTTCTTCAGTGATTGAAATCCATTTCTTGATATAGATAATGGGGATAATGCATAATTGGTTCTGCTTGAGGATTTGGACAAAAAAAAAACAAAAAAAAACACATGCCTCTGGAGTGGGTATTTGAACACAACTTAAAGACTTGCTCTTTTGAGATTGTTGTAAAGCCTGAAATTGCTCAATGACAAGACGTACAATCTCCTCCACGCTCACACGCGCCGATACCTGTGCCGATCGCAGCTCCTCCCTCGGCGTGCGTGAGGCGCCCAATGAGCGGCGAGTTTCTCTCTTCATCTGATTCTCCGTCTCCAGCCTCACGGGCCATACAGGAGCGCGCGTCCGGGCTCTTCGCTGCGACAGGAGCATCTTCACCGGAGCTCAGCATGGCCGAGGGCGGGGAGGCAGAGGACGAGATCCAGTTCCTCAGGACCGTAAGTCTCCCGCTCGAATGACGCTGCGTTACTGCGGCTTTCTCCGTGCGCACGCTCAGGGCTGGGACTTTACCGCATTACAGGACGCTCCGGTGGGCTACTCTCTGTGGTCAGGGCTCCATCCTCTGTGGTCAGTGATCCGCAGCGCACTGATGCAGCCCAGAGCGCAGACAAGTGGCACACAGGCGGCAGACGGGCGGCAGAGAGGCGGCAGGGAGGTGGGCAGCGTAGTCCCAGAGATGCTGTCATTCGTTCGCAGAGGCGTTTTGTGTGCGGTGTTGGTGCTGGGTGGATGCGAGCGCAGTGCGGCTCATCCTGGCTCATACTCCGCTGAAGCTCGGCTATTTGTCACTTTAGAGTCAGCGGCTTGAAGAACTGTTGCATTTGTCTTTGTACAGCTCAATTACGGCTACAGCATATGGAATCCGGCTCAAACATTTGGCACACATGCTGAGCCGTAAAATTTATGACATCCCCTCTGCACGCAAACATAATGCATGACAGTGTGGCCAAGGATGATGTAAAAATCAAAGAGATAGACCAGCAATGCGCATCCACAGCTGACCGACTGAAATTTGTGTTACTCCCAAATAGAGCAGCAGTGCATAACAAATTGCGATCCTGTCATCCATTTTTCTTCAAAGGGGAAATACACAAAGCACTAAAAACTGTTATGTAAGTGCGTGGAGATGTGAGGAGTTCTGTGCCTATACCGCACTGTCAGTTCAGAAGATTGCCTGTGGTCATGTCGGCGTGTCCAGTGACAGGTAAGGGGCGCACAGACTGTCTCCCATCAGGCCACGGGCTGTGGGACGGGTGGGGGCCGGAGGAGGGTGCTGCAGAGCGGTGCTGCAGAAACATGTGACCACCCGGTATCCACAGTCCAGTCCACACACAGACCTGGATCGTGGTCTATTGCTGTGGGCTACTGTGAGGATGTTAGGACCCAGGAGGAGTGATGCCATATTACGCAATAATGCAATACAAAACAAAGAGGGTTTTTATAAATTATCATCTCTGTGTTAATAGAATGAGCAACATACACAGTTCAGTCTGGTTTTAGTCTCCATTCTAGCATTAAATGTACAACCATTGCAATATGTCTACAGGGCTACAGGTAATTGGTTAAAGTCTTAAAGTCTTCATGCTGCACTGAGCCATATAGTTATAGTTGATATAGAGACATTTTATGAATTTTATGATGCAGTGTGAAGAAAGGAGATTAACACAACACAGCAGTTCTTTGGAGTTCCCAGTTGTGGATTTCACTATTTGGCCCCTGCACAAGTTTAACAGTCTTGCTTGCGCGTGTTTCTGTCTATATACAAAAATGAAGCATGCAGTAAACAAATAAAGAATCAATTATTTGAAGGATCTTAATATCGTTTTTTGCATGATTGTTGACATTCAGTTCTCTAGATGTACTTTTCTTCCAGCCATAGTACCATAGAGCCTCCAGAATGTATTTATTTATGATCACACAACATATAGACACATACAACTGTACATTAAAATAGCCTGTGCAATCCAAAGCTTGATTAAGTCCTTAAGGCAGAGGAGATGAGACTGTTCTGAATCTTACAGACTTTGCTGGCAAATAGAAAGAGGACAAGATCTTGTGCCTCAAGATCTCGCTAGGCAAAACTGTGATGAGATTGTGCCCATATGAGAAACAGGATTTTTTTCTCATGTGTTTACTGTTTGCATTTGGATTAGAGAATAGAGCTTTTAAGTTGCGCCTCTTAGGGTTACACAAGACAATGCTAGAATGACAAAAACAACCCCAAAACAAACAAAAAACAAAACAAAAACACTGAATAAATAAAGTTTTAAAATGTGATGTCAAAATTGTAAATCAAAACACACAATTCAATTAGAGATATTTGCTTTTAGTGTATCAGAGGTCGATATTTTGTTACGTCCGCCCAGCTGCTTAAATATGCTTACAGAATATATACATAACGCTACTTTTAAGCACTTGAGTCCAAAGAGGTTGCAAGGCTACAAATGAGTTTGTACTAAATTAAAAAAATCTGTGGAAAATGACCAAAATCTCTTCTATATTTGCCTAAAGATATTGGCAAAGCTTTACTGGTTTTCAGTTTCTCTGAATTCAAAACAACCATCACTGGAATCAGTCATGAAAAATGTGTTTTGGTTTTCTCTAATTTATATATTAGAGATAAAGTTAAAATCTTGATTTGCCTTGTTCTCGTGGGTCCAATGTCATGTCTTGTGTTGTCTTGTACAAATCCCTGCTGACAGAGCATTTCTCTGCTGGATCAAGGACTGTCAGTGCTTGGTCTAAACACTGCTGTATATTATGACTGGACTCTGCGAATATGAGTTTTTATGTTACTGGAGGAAGGTGTCTGTGGGCTGGGGAGATAGGGAGAGGGTCTGATGATTGATCTGCTGATATGCCTGTAGAGTTTGTAGTTTCCTGTGTGGTCTCAGGGGTGAGGAGGAGCTCTGAAAGCCTTTGAGTCTGGATGGTCATTCTCAGGCTGGAGTTGTGTCTCGGAGTCTACAAGCTGGTGTGCGAGAGGTTAGTGAATTGGCCTCTCGGGGGGAGTATGTGTGTCCACCCCCTCCTCCTCAACCCCTGCAGCTTTCTGGGTAAGTGCACTTTAAAAATGCAGATCAATACAAGCTCAGGGTTCTGTGTCTTTACTGTGCACAGAGCAGCTGCAGACCTCCTAATACATGCTCATCATGACTCAAACTGCACAATCAGCATCATCTTAAATGCATGACTGACAATGTGACAACGCTATCCTCTCTGTTCCTTTGTACTGAAGCACGGTTTGTTCAAACTGAGGGACTGGCGTGGGGGACTGCTGTATTTTAATTGGTCTGGTGGTGTAGTCATACAGTGGCCCAGTGGTAAATCATTCTCAAAAACCTGAAGGAATTTCAAGATTATCTTCAATATGGTCCGAATATAAAACCATAAGACTCAAAAATAACAACTGTGAGAAATTTAGAAGAAAAATAAGTAATTTCAATCCAATCTATAACCCTATACTAATCTTATCTAAAAGTAATCAATTATAAAGTGCTTCTGTTTATGCCACACTAACTGTACTTTATCATTCAGTTTTTGCCATCACATTTTGTCATGGAGTCAATAATCGTGAATAAGTGTCAAATCATTCTCCTCACAGTAATCCTAACAGTAAAATTTGACATGACTCTAGTTGATAGTCCAATCCCCGCTTTAACCAGACTGAAGCTGTTGGATTGTGGGTTAAGCAACACATCTCACCCTCATGAATGTGTTTGGTCAAAAGGAGTAGCTACACCCACACTTGAGTTGTATTTATTAGTAGCCTATATTTTTTCTCCAGACCAATGTGTGTAGTTGGACTATATAGTGCTAATTTGATTTACTTGAGTATGTGCATAGCATGAAAGAAGACCATACATGTCCGACGGCCATTATATGTCCGCTCTATGGACCGCACAGCACATCCATACACACAGAGGACAGTGCATCATGCTGCAGAGACATGAATCACTGTCCACATAGAAGAACTAATAAGGAATTTATTCTCTATTTACCTCTATTTTACTGTTTCATAATGTCTTTTTCCCACTCTTTTTTATTGTCTTAGTTAAAATGTTTATTTAAAATGGCCTATATTGTCTTACAGATTTTACTATTGCGATATTAGGATTCTGTTTATTGTTGGGTTACGTGTGGGTGGTGCTTCAACCTCTGAAGCTAAAGCCTTTTTGAAGATGACCTTTAGGAGGTTCAAAGTCCCAGCACAGGTGGAGCCTGAATGCCGTCCTGCAAAAACTATTCCTCTGCTGATGCCTCTGTCCTAGAACCTGAAGACCATTTTAGTGTTTTTGTCAACAGCACCTCCTTTTTAATGTCCTATCTGTACGCTGTCAAAATGTGCTTTTGAGAGAGGAGGAAGGAGGGATGTGGTGTCCTTAACTTCAGAGCACAATAGTGTGATTCAGAGCAGGATAGTGTCTGTTCCATTTGAAGTGAAAGTACAGTTGCGTGTTGTGAGTTTGTCTTGCTTCTGGAAGAGACTGTGACTCATAAGTTAAGTTTATCCTTGAGTTGTGAGCTTATGTTGTGGCCTACATAGACGGGGAGCTCTCTCTCATTCATCACAGTGCTGACTGAGGCAGACTTTCTAGAGCAGGGTTTAGCTCCACTCTCTGACAGTTCTGCTGCGGCCCGCTTCTCTCCCAGAGGAGCCCGTGGCCTCACTAACAAACTTCCTAAACTTTCTCCTGTGTCCCATATAGAAAGTGTGCTCTCTGCAGCACTGGAATGACCTGTCCTCTCTGGCTGCTGTGTAGGCTACACCTGTTTCTGTGTTCAAAGTTAGATGTAGGATGTCCACTATTGTAAGTGAGATTTACCAAGGCCTATGTGATACAGATTTTTTCTTGCAAAGAAATACAGAAATCTAGAGTCTTTGTGTGCAGTGACTTTCAGTGTTGTAATAGCCCTCTAATGGCATATATTGGTATTCTAGTCTCTCTGCATTGTGATAGATGAAAACTGCAATTATCTATATTAGCTTAAATTCCTTAAAATCCCAACTTCAGCAACTTTGTCACTCCAGTGTCTGAGGCATGATTTTGTTCTGGTTTGAGTCAAGCTCTGTGGGTTTTTGGATGGGTTTTATAGTCAAACAAAATGTAGGTGTAAGTAGAGTAAGGGCATGCAGGCAGAGGACAGGATTCAGAGGATTTAGGCTGCGTTGTGGCTGCACCAGAGGCTGTCCTGGACTGATCCTTGCAGCAGGTCAGTGCTGGGGGCAGCTCTAAGCCCCTAGCTCTGTTCAGGGAGGGGAGGGAGCGTGAAATTTAAAGCTAAGAGCATTCAGACACTCTTTAAAGGTCCTGTACCTGATTTTAAATTAGTAAGTTATTGTTGTTATTGTTTTAAATTGTTGGTTATTGTTATATTATGGTCATTGTATGGGAAACACAGCTAAATAAGACATAAATTGACAAATTGAGAAAATATATCTATTCATTTTTCATGGCATGTTTTCAGGTAATAACGAATACAGAAGGTACTGCAGGGTCACTTTTGTACATTCTATCCATCACATTATCACTAAATATAATGGGAAACCAACTGCCTGACACTATCCCAGACACTTGTTTCTCTTTCATTCTGCATTTTCAAGAGTGACAAAACACAAATAGTAAAACAAAGATCGGAAATCTACAAGGAAACACTGTATCAGACTGTTGTTTCTGTGTGATGGTACAGTATCACTATGGCAGACAGGTACAGGTACAGCTCAAGAACAAATGTGAGTGACCAAACAGTCATACAGTGCAGGTACCCTTGTCTCACTTTATTTCACTTATCCCAGAAGTCAAGCGCCTGGGGAACTATGCACATATTGAATAAACAAAAAACATCCACGTCCACCATGTTCCAGGAGCTGTTCTGAGCACTGACAGACTGTGGCCCTGTGAGTGGGTGCAGTGAGGCTTCCTGTGGTGTGTGGATGTGTGGATGTGCTCCATGCTCCTGGCTCTGGGTCACTCTTCCTTACAAGGCCCTCAGCCTGTACACAGAGCTGTGGGTGGGCTGTTCTGATCTGCCCCAGCCCTTAAATGGTTGTTTGTGGGGACATGTGGCACTATGTGTGTACAAGTATACTTTATAATACTGTTAGTCATCAGCATTAATCTCATGTCGTCAAACAGTATGAGCAGGTTCATATATCATAGCATAGATCATGTTGTATGTGTTTGTGGCCTCCTGTCCTCACAGTGGGCCCTCTCTCTCTGTGTAGGATGATGAGGTGGTCCTGCAGTGCTCGGCCACTCTGCACAAAGAGCAGCAGAAGCTGTGCCTGGCGGCTGAAGGCTTTGGTAACAGACTGTGCTTCCTTGAGTCCATCTCCAACTCCAAGGTTCGACCAACGCTCAGAGCCCTGCACATTCTCATTGCTAATGCTAATTCTGAACCCTGGAATTATAATATTTTGTTGTATAACATGTTCAGAACTCATATGCCACTCATATATGAGTTAATCGAGTGTAATTCTAATGAAAATACTGAGGTTAATCCAGTTATCTACACACATTTATATTGATTTACACATTTGGGAAGTAACACTGCTAAGCTAACACTCTTCCAGAAAACCAGTCATGTCTTGTCTTTATAAAACCACATTTTACAAAAATGTTCATTCATGTACATGTATCATTTAATGTGTTGTGAATTGCTTTCGCCTTGCCTAATTTTGCTGTGATTTGTCCTCAGAATGTGCCTCCAGACCTGTCCATTTGCACCTTTGTGCTGGAGCAGTCTCTGTCTGTGCGAGCGCTGCAGGAGATGCTCGCCAACACAGAAGACAAGGCGGACGCGGTGAGTCCAAGGATCATCACTCTCACACACCTACACACACATACACACACACGCACACACACACACATACACACATACACACATACACACTAATGCATGAATGCTCTGTGCAGTTCAGATTAGCACTATGTGAAACAAGCTAATGGCAAAATGCAAACAGTGGGGAGTTTTTTTCTAAATCAGTTATTTCAAATGTGCTGTGAAAATGGTACAACATCACATTTTAAGCAAGCTGGACTACAGCTGGGCAGTGTTTAAAAGTATCTGTAGTAGGCTTAAAAGTATCTGTAGTAGGCTATCACAGAAAAGTAATGAGACTACCATGGTGACAAACAAAGACAAATTCTGGTACATGAAACTGGTACCCAAATAATATTCTTTTGATACACATGTTTGTTTGCCTGGTTGATTCTGAGACAGTGATATACAAAGTTACCAGACAATCCCAGCAAAAAAAATACATCCAAAAAAAGTTGACCAGTTAACCAAATTGAATTTCTCTTTTCCTGCGGATCCCAACTGGACATTTTGGAGTCAAAATCTGCTTTTGTTACTGTTACTGTTGACGCTGGACTCCGAAACACACTGAACGTGGAGGGACCAGCTTCTTAAATCACATCATTCCACTCTCTCTCATGTGCAGAAATGATCACCCATACAATTGTAAATAATACAGTTGATAGTGTGAGAATACTTTTTGGACAGCGATACTCCTACTGCTATGTGTGGACACACTTGGTCCTTGGTGCTCACTTCCCTCTCTCAAACAATTCTATTTTCTCTTGTTTGCACACAGCATGTAGATGTGGAAGTGTGGGTAGGTCCCTGCCTCTCTTTGTGCCTGTGTTTGGTGTTTGTCTCTGGAGGGAGTTGGTTAAGTGCAGCCCTTGGCACAGTGGCTCTAATGTTAATACTAACTCATAAATGTTAGCTCTTAGTTTGTGTTGATGTGATATTTCAGATAGTGACACTTCTAAGTCACACTCTCCAGGCACTCCGCTCATTGTTGTCTTACTGCACGCTGTGTGTTGCTGAAGTGTTCTCAGTCACTACAACTGTTTTTATCCTGATACAAATTAGTCCTCCTTAGTTACTAGATGATTTGATGATTTGACTTCAACAGTTATGTTGTAATAAGTGGGCTCATTGATGTGTAAAAATGTCTTTTATTAAATATCATCTAACAGTGGTTCCCAACCTTTTTTTCTCTGTAACAACAATTTTCCCAAATGGTACTTTTGAGGACATCTTTTTCCCATGTGACAAATTACTTTCTCTGTATATCGAATGGCTAATAAACATGTTGATAATAACTAAACTACTTACACTCAACACAAAGTTTATTAATAATAATTCAGGCTTAGTAACTGCTCAATTAAAAGGTTAGGAACTAGATGTTAAGTGTTCTCCTAACGAGTCCTAGAGCTGCACAGAGAGGCAGAGACTCTGGATGTAAGAGACAGAAGAAGTTTATTTTCCATTAGTCTGGGACCCAGGGTACTTGAATACTCAACGCTGTGCATTAGTATTGCCTATTCAAGCCTGACTATGCTTCCACGCAAGGAGGTTTAAATAGGAACTAAGAAGGACAGCTTGGAGACAAGCTGGCCAAGAAAAAATGAAAAGAGCATAGCACACCACTTCTGTGAGATGAGCTGACCAAGGAAACTGATAATGTTAAAGAAAGACAAATTGTGTAATAGTTGAATGATGCCGTAGCTGTCCACAGAGATGTGTCAATAATAAACTGCAGGTGTCTTTGCTAAACTGATGCAGGGGATACAGAATTCCACAACATATTTGTTAAGTAGTTACTAAGTCTAAAACATCATCTTCATGCTTTATTTGGATTATAAAAGTTATCAACATGTTTTGGAACCATAATAATATTTTCTATAAAACATAACGTCCCATCCCTTCTTTAATTTAACCAGTAGTTTGGACCTCTTTTTAGGAAATTCCAGGAAACCATTGTAAAGCAGGAGGATCCTAACCCTAGTTTGGGAATCATTGGCTTAACACATTTGTTTCAGAAAACTGGCTACTGTTCGTGCGTCTGTTTTTTTCTGTGTGTGCAACAATGCTTCTCTGCAAGTCTGAATGTGAAATCTTGCTTGATAAATAACAAATAGCAACTGACAACACATGTGATTATTATTGTCTTCTCATCTCAGGCTGTGCTTTTGTGTTCAGTGGTATTTTTGTAGTGTTGGTTTCTTTTCTCTGGTAACTCTTCCTAAACTCATCTTTTTAATCATGTGCATCTCCACCTGCATCTTACTGTACTTTCAGACGGCACAGGGTGGGGGTCATCGCACGCTCCTCTATGGACACGCTGTACTGCTGCGTCACTCCTACAGCTCAATGGTCAGTGAAAGCACCATACTGTTAAATAAGATATGTCTAAGTTTAGCAAGAATGGTAGAGCAGGATACTTAAGTGTATTATACAATATTACCTCCCCTGCTACTCTGTGTTGTGCTAAGAGTGCATGTTTTTGCAGTACCTGTGCTGTCTATCCACATCGCGCTCATCCACAGACAAGCTGGCGTTTGACGTGGGGCTGCAGGAGGACACCACAGGTAAGGACTGATCTGACAATCTATTAACTCACAGAGTGTAGTATGCACTGCAGTGATCACATGTTTCACACACTCCTGTGTGTCCAGGGGAGGCCTGCTGGTGGACCATCCATCCAGCCTCAAAGCAGCGCTCTGAGGGAGAGAAGGTCCGAGTCGGGGACGACCTGATCCTGGTCAGCGTCTCGTCTGAGAGATACCTGGTGAGTGGCACATGACGCTGCATATTGTAAAACAATACCATTTAGTATATTTTATAATAGATATTTGTAATATTTATTTATAATTATTACTTAGAAAGTGTAATGAACACACTTTTGCCTATTCAGACAAATCGGTCATTTACTCATAACCTGATACAAACAGGCTCTTGAGTTAACTTGTGTGAACTGACCTCGGTTGATGTGTGTTGTGCAGCACCTGTCCTATGGCACAGACAGTCTCCATGTGGATGCAGCCTTCCAGCAGACGCTGTGGAGTGTGGCTCCCATCTGCTCCGGCAGCGAGGTGGCTCAAGGTAACTTGGTCCTCCACACCTCCACTCCGTATGCACACCTGTCTTACATGTGCTGTGTCCATCAGGTTATCTGATTGGAGGGGACGTCATGCGCCTCCTTCACGGCCACATGGATGAGTGTCTAACTGTCCCGTCTGGAGAGCACGGGAATGAGCACAGACGGTAAAGACCATCCTCAGAACAGAACACAAAAGATGATTTTGTTGTACCGTTTGGTGAATCTGGTGACTCCCTGTATTCCTCAAACATGAGTGTCTGACGCAGGGATGAACTTTGTTTTAACTGGTGTGAAAAATAACATGATGGTTATGATCTTCAGGTCTGTACATTATGAAGGAGGAGCTGTGTCCAGTCATGCCCGATCTTTGTGGAGACTGGAGACCCACCGAGTTATGTGAGTAAATGATGCAGAGCAGTAAGGCTTATATCCATCTTATTTTTGTCTTTGTCTTGCTTTTAAGCTTACACCCATAGATATATACTCATGTGCACTGGGGTTTCCTTGCTTTGTGTGGACATTACACTCGTCCACACAAACTTAAATTCTTCAGATCTTAAGCTTAACCATTATTATAACTTGCCTAACCTTAAACTAAGCCCCAACTATAACCTAAATGAACATGTATTTTAAATAGAAACCATGTTGATGATGTAGTATTGAGGCGTCATGGTTACCTGCCTTTTGTCACCACAAGGGAGGCATGTTCCCATAAAGTGAAAGTGTTTGCAGATTTCAGTTCCTAGAATGTAATAAAAATACGCCCACACAAACCATAGAGGCAAACGGGAGAAGTGAACAGTAGGTTAGTGCTGGAGAAGGGCTCTGGAGGGACTAAAGTGATGACGTAGCTCTGGGTGGTGAACAGGCTTGACTTGTTTTACCAGTAGGTAACAAATTATTATGATTTTTTTTTTAATGTTGCTGCTAACATGTTAACTAACTCAAGCCTTTTCCTAACCTTAACCATAACAGGTTTTTTAACTTCATCACTTTAAATGACCTACACCAGCATGCTGTCCCTCCAGAGCACACTATCATTTAGCATCGCAGCATCCCCTAGTCAGGGCAGGGCTCCTTGATTTTCAGTAGTTCCTTTTCAGTGATCCAAAATGTGTGATACAGAGAGGGACAGTGCAGAGTGTGTGCATCCAGCTGAAGTGGAGCGTACACATGATGAGGCCTCAGGGAACAACACTGGTACAGATTTGACTGACACATGTATTAGTGAAAAGAGTCAGTGTGAATCAGCCCTTACTGTGTTGCCCATCTCCAGTACATCTGTGAGAGGAAATCACACTCTGCTGTTCAGTGTGTTCAAAGATTTTCAGTTGGGCACTTGTCCAGGGCTCTCAGGTGGTGTGCTAAGAGACGGGTGAATGTTCAGCCGATCTTAAGATATTATTTATAGAAGACATATTATGTTTTTAATATGTTTTTAATGCTTTTTCCCTCCTCTACATTTTGTTAATTGCAAAAAACATCCAAAGGTTTGTGGTGAGATTCCAGCACCCACTGCTGTTGTTGTGTTCCTTGGGCAAGACACTTGCCCCTATTATCTGTGTACTCTGATGTGAGAGTGTGTGTGTGAATGGGTGAGTGGTTCCTTGATGTAAAGTGCTTTGAGTACCTCGAAAAGCACTATGTAAATATGTGACCATCTAAAATGGTACACTTGACTGTCGTGGCATTTCATGTGTTTTTACGTTTGAAGAATAGCTACTGAACACTTTTAACTCTAAGTGCATGAATCAAAGTCTTACAGTCTTTACAGTACAGGCATATGGGCTACAGGGATACGGGGATATGGGTTAGGGAAAAATCTATATTTTCTCAGCATTCAAATCTAGAATAATACAGGATAAGGATAAGGATACAAGGAATCAGAATCCAACTTTGTAATGGATTATTAAGGGAACCATTGCACCATGTTAGCATTGTAACATTCACTGTGCATAATATATAATAATAAGTTAGAAAAAGCAAGTCTGTGATCACACTCAAACCCTCGGGTCTCAGGTGGAGTGGGAGCCATATCCGCTGGGGCCAGCCTTTCCGACTGCGTCATGTGACCACAGGGAAGTACCTGAGTTTAACCCATGACCGTGTTCTGCTGCTTATGGACAAAGACAGGGCTGACATCAAGTCTACTGCCTTCTGCTTTAGGTCCTCCAAGGTACAATAACACTACACACTGTAAAACACACACACACGTAGCATAAACTCACTCCACTCTGTACATTAAATTGTTGTCTGTGTGTGAATGGAAAGCCTTTTAAATGGATAGCGAGCTTATATACTTACATTATAGTGAGTGAGTGTTGTATCTTAAATATGCTGCACTGTGCTCATAGGAAAAGCTTGACCCTGCAGTGAGGAAGGAGGTGGATGGGATGGGCACTCCAGACATTAAATATGGAGACTCGGTGTGTTACATTCAGCATGTTGACACGTGTCTGTGGCTCACCTACCAGACAGTGGATGCCAAGTGTGCACGAATGGGCGGAGTACAGAGAAAGGTGAGGTGACTACTGTTTTCTCATAATAACAAGCATCGAGAGCTTTTCAAAATTTACTTCACAAATTAGAAGCACAGAAGTAGAAATTATTCAAGTTACAAACATGCAAATTACCAAACAAATAAAAATACAACTAGAAAAATGAAATGAAAAGATTAAAAATGTACATTAAAGGAGCACTGTTATTTTCCTTCAAATGTTTTTCATGAAGATGTTATTGCTTTGTCTGGAATTCACATTATGGTATTAAACTTTTTCATCTTCATGGGGATCAAACCGGACCAAGTTAGTACTGTGAGTGGCAAGCCCGTTCACAAAACTAAAAAAGTGACAATAAAACCCACCTGTAATTTAATAAATGTAAAGTAGATCTGTTTAAAATTCTGTGTAAAATTTTAGGCAGAACAATGACATATCCATAGAAACAAGCACAAAGCACCTTTAAATCTCTAAAAACATTAATCCTGTTATGTTAACCTAAACCCCCCAGTAAATATAATTCAAAATACACAAGGAAATTAAAATATATGATAATAAATATGTTAAAAAAAAATTAAAATGTAGTTACAATGCTCTATATGGCAAAATGTTCCATAAATAATACTATAAAACACTTATGGCAGTGTAGGTACAAATGGTACTGTGCTGTTGAGTCATTCCAGTATAATCTCTTAATGTCCAGGCCATCATGCACCACGAGGGCCACATGGACGATGGACTAACGCTGTCTCGGTCTCAGCACGAGGAGAGCCGTGCTGCCAGGGTCATCCGGAGCTCGGCCTTCCTCTTCAACCTCTTTATCCGGTTTGTGAAAACATCTGTAATACAACGTCCAACTACTGTCAAACAGCTACACTACAATCTCTAGAGTTTATATGTTTTACTTAACTTTACATGGACACCTGGACCTGCACCTGTCTGAGGGCACATTCACACTACTGTCTTTTTAGGTGCTGCTGTAGAATAGGTTTATTTTGGTTCCAGTCTTGGTTTAGTCCCAATTTAGTTTGATGTGGTGATTTAAAAAACACAGGAAAGGTGAGAGCTTCAAAGGGTTCAAAAGTGCTCCTCAAGGACTGGGTTCAAACACTAGTTAACACTGAAAATGACCATGTTTGCAGTATAAAAAGTTACCTACAAAGTTAAAAAAGCGGTCAAAAAGGTCCAAGGTAAAATTCCTTTATTGCTTACATGGGCCATTATGTTTCAACACAGGTTCTGTCTTTGTCAGGGCGTAGGTTTGATGTGGTTTTAGTTGCAGTGTGAATGTGTCTCTCTCACAGGGATCTGGACACTCTGAGGAGAAAAGGGAAGAGTTCCAGCTCAGATCTGCCCATAGACTCGGTCAGCCTGAGTCTGCAGGACCTGATTGGCTACTTCCAGCCCCCCGATGAGCAGCTTGAACATGAAGTCAAGCAGAATCGTCTGAGAGCTCTCAAGAACCGACAGAACCTCTTCCAGGAGGAGGTAATTTGCCTGTTTTAAAATACCTTGATTTTTCTCCATGTTGTTGCTTGTGAATATTTTGTGCTGCTCCCCCAGGGGATGATCAGCCTGGTGCTAGAGTGCATAGACCATCTTCATGTCTACAGCAGCGCCGCACATTTTGCTGAAGCTGTTGGACAAGCGGCTGGAGAGGCCTGGAGCTCCATCCTCAACTCCCTCTATGAGCTGCTGGGTACATTTTGTCATCTTAATAGTGCTTTGTAACATTTGTTTTGATGAAATCCAGGGCAGCTACTGTTTTTAAACAATGAGAATATTGCCTTGGGCGTAAAATTCAAACACCCACTACCCCTGCTACTTTATAAAACACAACACAAAAGCATCATTTTACTCTGGTGCTAACATTAAATTACTGTATGTATTTATACAAAAGAAGGATGCCAGTTGATGAGTGCCCTCTCTCTCTCTATCTCTCTCTCTC
>JACN01154485.1:0-10975 GCA_000787155.1 Scartelaos histophorus | reverse complement strand
TAAAGAAATAAAAATAAAAGCGGCTGTTTAGCGTTGACCCGTTTTATCCAATAGAAACCATTGCTCAGAGTCACGTGAACAAACCCGGAAGTTGTTATGGAGCGTTAGCGCAGCGTGAATGAATCGTCTCGCGTCGAAGCTATTTAAATAACATTTCTAGCGATTTTAATAAATAAAATAAATAAATAAACCATGACTCAGGCGGAAAAGGACCAAGAAAACGGCAAAGAGAAAGAAAAGGAGCGAGAGAAGGAGAAAGAGAAGGAGCAGCAGCGGGGAGTGAAGAGACCCATCGCCCCAGCAGCGGTGCCCGATCTCCCGCAGGAGGTCAGTGAGGCACCCGGGGAAGTCTGCTCGCCCTGGGGCTTTGTTTTATTACAAGCCACTTGGGGAATTCATGCATCTGATTCCTCACACTGTGCAGTTACAAGATGAAACGGCCCTTATTACGCTTTTCTGATTTATGTTATAATGTTTCCCCATCACAAACATAGTAAACTCCACACATCTTCACCAGAATTATTTGGGTAATTTCAGACCTGTAATTGTCAATCTCTTCTGTACAAAAAGGCACAGGTGGGACCAAGTTGTCATTTTTCAAGTCTCAAGTCTTTGACCTCAAGTTCCAAGTCAAATATAGTAGTAGTAGTAGTAGTAGTAGTAGTAGTAGTAGTAGTAGTAGTAGTAGTATAGTATATAAGTCCAAGTTGAGTCTTGAGGCACTGGCCCATATGTCTAGGTCAAGTCCTAGTTGTCTGCTTTGAGCTTTGAAAGTTATTTAAAGTCTTTAAACCAACATAGATTTGTGCAATTTATATGATTTATTAACAAAACTGTACTTTAAGAGTTATAGAAATACACATTTTTGCTTTTTAAATATCTGGACAAGACCTTGCGAAACATTACTTTAGTTACAACCAAAGTAACAAACAAAAAACACATATTTTTTAGGAAAAGTAAGTCTTCTTAAGTCCTCATGTCCGAGTCGAATCCCAGGTCTTTGTCCATTTTACCAAGTCAAGTCTCAAGTCCTAAAAATAGTGACTCAAGTCTGGCCCAACCTCTGCAAAAAGTTAAAAGGAGCTGTTAACCTGAAAACTACTACTACTTCATGACATCAGGTGTAGACAGATAAATGAAGAATTAGAACAACTCCAGCTGTGTTTCGGTGAGGTTACAGTATTTAAACATTTCCACTGTGTCTCTTTCAGCAAATCCAGAGTAACTTTGTGATCGTGATCCACCCGGGCTCCAGGACACTGCGGATCGGTCGAGCCACAGACACCCTCCCCTCAGCCCTGCCCCACGTGATCGCCCGCAGACACAAGCACAGCGAGCAGGAGCGCTACGAGGACAACTGGCTGCTGAGGGACGGACTCAACGTAAGTCCTTGCTCCTCGGATCTAAACTCCACACTGAGACCAATAAAGTTTGTTTCTTTATCTGATGTCTGCTCCTAAAGCCTCCCCCAGGTTTACTCCTTCGTTCTGTGGTTTTCTTTGAGGACACCACTTACTATGACACAAAAATGGAGGATCGAGGAAAGAGAAATGAGACACGGCTCTATTATCTATTAATTGCCAGTCCATTCTACATTCTGTTTGGATCCATAAGGGCCCAGACTACGTGAAAAACCTCCGTCCATTTGTATCACGTGTTCCTCAAATGCAGAAGACATCTCCTCAACAAAATTCAGAACAAAAAATGAACTTCTTTTACCTGAATTAAATGATAGTTTGGTGCTTTCTGTAAAAATCGACACCATTTCTGAGTCCTTTATGTAGATTTTTCTCCTTTCCTATGTGTAATCCAGTCGAAAATCAGATACTAATCGATACTAAAACTACCGCGTCCAAGTAATTCCCCGCGTGGATCCATAAAGTCCGTCTAAGTCTTAAATTTGACGTGTTTGATAGAAGCCAGAGAGCAGCGAGCAGAGGCTGAACGGACTCAAAATGGTGGACCAGGCCATTTGGTCCAAGAAGATGTCCAACGGAGTGAGGAGGACGCCCGTGTCTGCTGAACAGGTATGAACTTTGACGTAATAAAGAACATCCATGGTTGTGCGTTGGGCTGGGTATCATTTAGAAGCTGCGATATGATACGATCCACATATTTCAGCTCGATTTGATACTGTTTAGTAAAAAATAAAGGCTAAATCATGGCTACTGTGATGCTAAAAGTCTTTGTTAAACCGCTTCTTGTGCAAAGTTAATATGAAACACGCCCATTTTAATCCTCAAAACAGTGAAAATGTCAAATGTGTCTCTGAACAAGCAACAAAACTGTAGCGCTGTAAGAAAATAATTTAGTAATAGAGTCTATTTTATGTCTATTCTTAAATTTTTTTAAGCCATTATTTATCATCTTGTTTTATTGCATGTTAACATTTTCCTGCTGTTCTTGAACTGTGCGTTGCGACACTGGAATTTCCCCACTGCAGGACTAATAAAGGCAAATCTTATCTTATCTTAGTAAAATATACCAAAAAACACTCTTGGCGATTTATCGATACAGCAGCCCACAATATCGAAACATTAAACAATACGATATATCGATTATTTTAGGTACTTATGCACACGCCTAAAAGTGTATTAAACACATTTATTTATGTATTTATTATGTATTCTTTATTTCAGACACACATATTATTTGTTTCATAGCTAAAATGAAAAACTGGATGCAAAAAATATCCAAATGATTCCATTAAGTTCATTAGAAAGTGCAGAGTTTGTGTGGCCAGTGCTTTCTCCTGGTGTAACAGCATATCTTGCATTTATTCAATCATAAGAGTTTTTATTTCTCGGAAAAATCACAAAAATATGGGTTATTACTGCGAGCTGGTACAGATCTGATATGTAGCTTGGCCTGGTGCACATTTTGGAGCACTCCAGGAAAAAACAACATCTGTATCACGGTTGGGCAATTATTTTTTTCCACGGAACCACTTGAAAGCCAGAAAATATAGTGAAGGGCTGGACCAAACACCATATTTATTGTATTTCTTTATAAAAGCAGTAAAAAGCATCGGTATGCATGAGTTTATGTTACGACTAAGCAATAAAAAGTGAGGTCGGCTTACAGAAAATGTCGTAAAAACTCCTATTAAATAAAATGATGTGTGAGGCCTGGTCTACATGAAGCTGCACACTGCACCTTTAAGAATAGTGTTTGCAAATGCACCGTGGATCTATTACAATAACGGGATGGGGTATTGCTGGTCTGTGGCTGTCTGCAGTTGATTCAGCGAAAAAATACCCAGACAGGATTTTTCTCATAGACACAAACTGCTTTCATATCAGATTTTGTGGCGATTTTTTACCTATTTTTAGATCAGAGACTTTTTCTCGGCTCAGCTCAACCTTTAGTTCAGTAGAGATCGGAAATTCCAAGGCTAAAATCATCAAAATGATTCTAATGAAGGTGGATGGAGTATTACCCCATGACATGGTGGAACACAGTGTTTTCAGTTTGACTCAGCCTAAATGTGCAGGGTTTGTGTGTTTAAACATGTGTGAGAAAAGAAAACACAACTCCAGCTGTGTGATGAGACATTACATTATAACAGATCATCAAATAGTGTAATATAATGGAACTAAGTGTAAAACATACAGACGAGTTAATCACAGTGCTTTTGTGTTGTTGTGTGTGGGGATGACAGGCGCGGGCCTACAACTGCCAGGTGCGCCCTGCCGTGTTGGACAGCAGCTCCAGGGTCAAGTGGAGCAGCACGAGTCACCAGCCCCAGTACCTGGTGGGGGAGGAGGTATTGACCCTGTGTGCCTGATGTTACTCATGTGTTTGAGTCAAATATGTGTCCAGTCCAGCTCATAAAGTCAGAGCGGAGAATAATTAGGATCATTTGAATGTGCAACGTGAGTGAGGCATAAGACAAGTTCTGTTTTTTTACATATTCAGGTTTATTTTTGAGTTTATTATGCACTTACTTATTATTTGCTTTACTTACTTTACTTTTTTGCCTCTAAAATTCAAATTATTCTTATTATGTTTTAAGTCTTACAGTTGTTTTGTGACCTGACTAACCAAACAGCCTTGACATCAATGTTTTTAATTTTTAATTTTTAATTTTTAATTTTTTTTATTTTTTTATTTTTATTTTCTTCTCTAACCAGATTCATATGAAGGCAGAATCTGAATAGACTTTTCACATTTATCAATCTGAAATGGCTCTCACTAAAAACGTTCAGAAATTGTGTAACGACGTGGCCAAAGTGTCACAACAGCGGAACAAACTGAAACAAGACCAATGCCAGATTTCTGATCTCGGCCAAAGGGATCCAGATCCAGATCCAGATTCCAGACTCCTTGGCGGAGATAAAAATGCCGAGAGAAAAGCAAAGCGCAGACATCTTCAGCACTGACTAATGCACAAAGGATTCACCTTCTGCACGTTTTTATTTTATTTTATTAAACTGATTTCCGTCCGTCGTGTTTGTTCTCGTCGGTTCGATGCGTCACCTTTGGCATATAAATGTCAGCGCCGTGTTATTAGCTTCAGAGCCGGCACTGTGGAGGATGACTGTGGGTTTGTGCACAGATATCACAGAATCCATCTCATAGTGGAGGTTTTTGTCTCACATGAGCAGTTATTAAATGCTGATACAAGTTTCCTGTGTGCCTTTTCCTGCCTCTTATCTTGTTTTTACATCTGTGATTTTCAGTTTCACCGTCCCCTGTTTCCACATGTCTGATTAACCAAACAGCCCTTACATATATTTATTTTTTACCCTTTTCTTTTTAATAAGCTTTTTGATGGAACAACAATTTCTCTATTATCACTGTCCTTGTCTATTCTGAAATCCTGCAGAACAGCTCCATATGCAGAGTGTCTTTTTGTCTTCAGGCTCTGTACGTGAATCCATCGGACTGTTACAGCCTGCACTGGCCCGTCCGCAGGGGTCAGCTCAACGTCCACTCTGGTCCAGGGGGGTCGCTGTCTGCTGTTCTGGCCGATTTACAGACCATCTGGAGCCACGCCATCCACAAACACCTGGACATACCTCTCAAAGACTTAAAGGTGCTCCACAAACTCAACCAAACAGCTTAGGGTTTAGAAGCAAAATCTCAAAGGGAACAACAAATATTCAAAACAGAAATGTGTCTGGTTTTGTCCTGCTCCTGGGCTTTGTACAATGGTGAAGGAGGATTATGAAAGTTGACTTCTTGAAGCGTTCCACCGTGTAATTCGCTCATCGTACTGCATATTTGAGTAATTTTGTGATCCCTCCCAAGGCCCTTATCGAGTTACTGGACGAGGATGGTTCAGGAAACCTTGGCATAGTTTCTGTAATTATCGTCAATGATATCATGTTTTTTCCAGTAATCTGTATTTTCAGTCTCTGTTCTGGGATCAGTGAATGTAAATGTAAAGTATCGGTATCGAAACAGAAAAAGATGGATCGGTGCAGCCTCAGTATTGACCATTGGTCTGTGGTTCTCTTCTATATATATTTGTATAGGGCTCAGTGAAAAAAGTTTGGACTATTGATATTTTTACCATCTTTTTCTGTTTCGATACCGATACTTTACATTTATATTTACTGATACCAGAACAACAAGTGGCACAGTGGCTGAGTGGCAACACTCATGCCTCACAGCAAGAAGGTTGCGGGTTCGATCCCCAGGTCGCCCGGGCCTTTCTGTGTGGAGTTTGCATGTTTCCTCCCCATGTCTGGATGGGTTTCCTCCGGGTACTCCGGTTTCCCCCCATCATAAGCGGGAGAAAATGGATGGATGGATATTTTTAACATGTGTGTATGTGTCTGTGTGTCTCTGTGTGTGTGTCTGTGTGTCTGTGTCTCTGTGTGTGTGTATGTCTGTGTGTGTGTGTGTATGTCTCTGTGTGTGTGTGTCAGTATTACAGGTGTATCCTGCTTGTCCCAGACATCTACAACCGTCAGCACATAAAGGAGTTGGTGAACATGCTGCTCCTGCACATGGGCTTCTCAGGTAACAACTTTGACACTTTGTGTTCCGATATTTCATATCATATCGAATCGTTCGATCCTGGTGTCATGACTCGATGCAGGCGCTCCCCTTGATACACACGTGTCCCTTTCGATACACACGTGTCCCTTTCGATACACACGTGTCCCTCCGTGCTCGCTGTGCTGTCATTTATTTTGGTCTAAAGGGGAAACAGGTGACGTCCTCCCGGATGCAGCAGTAAAACAGCTTCCTACAGGTTTATAGCTGAGATATTTGATCAGACGGGGGTTTTATCTTTAGGTGCTTTTTATTTCAAGTTGATAGGCCCAGAAATGTCAAAGATATTGATTTTTAAATACTCTAAAACCACTTTGATGCACCCGTAATCAAAAATAAATCATGAAACCATCAACAAAAAAGAAAAAGTTAGTGAATGTATTAAAATGTAATGTTGTGTTCATTTATATCATAGTGTTGAAGTGATTATATTGTTCTTATTATCAGAAAAAAATGCATGATTTTTTTTCTGCATCTTAAACATATGCAAAATATGTATTGAATCTTGTGAAAACTGTATAGTTGCATATTTAGCTCAGATACAGCAGAGCTTTAGTTTGAGTTGGAGTTTAGTTTGGCTGTGTTTTTTTTCTGTCTCTTATCGCATGTTCAGATCAGTGGTTTAAAAACTATCTTGCGCCATCAGTTCCACTGTGCCTGCATTCTGTGAAACTGACAAACACATGGAGATAAGACAAACAGAAAACCATGTGTCATATGAACAAATGACAAACTGCTCCTCACGCAGCTCCGGTTAAAGGGCAAATAATACGCAACTTTCTCATCTATCATCGTTTTCTTATCAAGTTGAATGTCATGTCACGATTTCCTCCCAGAAAGTAAAATTTTAAGCCAAAATAGTAAAATCTGTTTTGGTGAAATGTGTTATCATAAGCACTGTGGTAAATTCCCTAGTATAACTGTTAAATATAGCTCTGTAGTCTAGGTCTAAGTCTGTGTCTATGATAGAAGTGGGTTTGTAAATATTTAATTGTTTCTTTAATTTTTATGTAAAGTTTTGGCACTATTTAACTTAATAATAATAATTGAATAACTTAATAACTTAATAATTACAGATTTAAATATTCTTATAGATGACCAGACAGATGAATAGATATAAGAAAAGGCACAGACATAGACAGACTTTATTGATCCACAAGGAAGATTATTTGGACATAATGTAATGTAATAACAAAGAGTTAAAAATATGAATGGTCATTTAATCATTCATTTTTATTTTTTTGAGCAAGGTACAACAATAAAGAACAAGGATATGTACATGTTCATATATGGGACCTTATACAGTCCTACACCAAGTGTTTTACATACATTGTTCTTTTTTCCCTTTGGTGTTCTTACCTGTCATATGATTTGCCTAAATAAAATTTATTTTGAGAAATAAATAAGTTGCAAAAAATATGAGACAAGTGTCAGATGCGGCGTAATTAAATAAATGTACTTGTACAAGTCAAAGTCAAATAGAAAATGATAAAATAATAATAAAAAAGATGATGACTGACAGGACATTGGGTTATCTGCTACATAAGGGTGAGTTGTGCAGTTGTAGGGAGCATTATCTGTTACACAAGGGTGAATTTTTGTACACTTGTTGGGAGTATTGTCTGTTACATAAGGGTGAGTTGTACAGTTGTAGGGAGTATTATCTGTTTTATAAGGGTGAGTTGTTGTACAGTTGTAGGGAGTATTTTCTGTTGCATAAGGCTGAGTTTTTGTGGTTATAGGGAGTATTTTCTGCTACATAAGGGTGAATTGTTGTACAGTTGAAGGGAGTATTTTCTGTTACATAAGGGTGAGTTGTTGTACAGTTGTAGGGAGTATTTTCTGCTACATAAGGGTGAGTTGTCGTACAGTTGTAGGGAGTATTATCTGTTTTATAAGGGTGAGTTGTTGTACAGCGGTGACGTTCATGTGTCCGTCTTCACTCTCTGACCGGAGTCTTGTTTGGGTGAAGTGGCCCGGTCCAGACTCTGCAGTGTTCTCTGTCTCCAACAGACACTTTAAACCACAGAGTGTTTCCGCAGGGATCATCGTGCACCAGGAGTCGGTGTGCGCCACGTTCGGCTCGGGGCTCAGCAGTGCCTGTGTGGTGGATGTGGGAGACCAGAAGACCAGCCTGTGCTGTGTGGAGGACGGAGTGTCACACCGCAACTCCAGGTGCCCATCAAAACTACTACACCTGTTTGGAGATGTTTAAGTATTTGTTTAATTTAGAGACAAATCTGATCATGTTTTTGAACTCCTTTAGATTATAGTGCCCATATTATGCTATTTTCTGACTCTATTGATCCATTTGGACACAGTAACGCACACATCAAAATGTATTATAAAAACAAAGACAAAAAAAGATACATGGTAAAAATAAATTCTAATTAAGTAGCAGAAATAGCAAGAGACTGGTGTGAAATAAGGTATAATTATATAAACGACCCCTGTGTGAATAGACTGCCCTGTGTTTCAGGTTGTGTCTGGGTTATGGAGGCTCCGATGTGACCCGGACTCTGCTGTGGCTGCTGCAGAGAGCGGGTTTCCCTTACAGAGACTGTGATCTGAGCAACAGACTGGACTGTATGCTCCTGTACCAGCTCAAGGAGACCTTCTGCCACCTGGACCAGGTCACACTAACACTGTTATTGGCGGTTTTCAGATTGTGATGATGTTATACACAGAGATGAGCGCTATTTTCCCCTTTTGATTACATTGTGCTTTGTGGTGAAATATCCAAAAGGTAAATATTGAATCTGGTCATTTCCAATAGTGACTAGACCCAAAAACTCATTGTATTACAACACAAATTGGGCAATTTTATCAATATTTATTTTAGCTGTCATTTAGCTAGCCTCATGTGTAATAAAATATTTTGGCTTACAGAATGGTGTGAAGTCATCTGAAAACTGGTAATTGGTGGTTTTTAGATTCTTGAATGTGATGATGTTATGACTCTCAGATGGGGCCTGGGACCACTTTCCCCCTCTGAGTTCATTGCTCTTTCTTGATAAATATTTAAAAATAAATTCACAAATAATGAACCCGATCATTTACATTAGTGAGACACGAAAGTGCCAAAAATGCAATTGAAGAATAATAATTTATGCTGCCCTCCATCTGGATTAAATATTATTGACCTGTAGAACGTTGAGATATTGTGAAACCCAGCAATACTAATACTATTATACACATTTCCACTGTTCACTAGAGCTGTTCTGTTTTGTCACGATTCGATTCTTATTTCCATTTTTGTGGAACCTCCTCTGTGTGCAGGACATCTGTGGTCTGATGGATCACGAGTTTCAGACGCGGTTTCCAGACGCCCCGGCTCTGCTCTACCAGATCCGCCTCGGAGACGAGAAGCTCCAGGTGCTGAGGCTTTGCTTTTCGAGATTTTGTGGTGTTGCTGTGGAATAATCAGGGCAGTGGACAATGGGGGGACAAAGGGGCCCAGAATTGGACCCTCTTCCTATTATTTTATATTAGAGGGGGGCCCGTTTGAGGCTTCTCGAGGCCCCCAAATTTCTGTTGATGGGCACAACAGCAACAACCCACCATAACACCAACAACAATACCAACAACACCCATCAACAATCAGCAACAACAACAACAACAGAAACCACCAACAATACTAGTAACCAACATCCCCACCAACAATGACACCAACAACACCCAACAACAATAGCAACAACACACAACAATACCAGCAAAAACCACCAACAACACTAACAATACTAGCAACCAACACCCCCACCAACAATGACACCAACAACACCAAGCAACACCCAACAACCCACAACAACACCAATAATACCAATAATACCAACAACACCCAACAACAATACCACCAACAACATCAGCAACAACAGCAACAACAACAACAAAAACCACCAACAATACTAGTAACCAACACTCCCACCAACAACGACACCAACAACACCCAACAATACCAATAATACCCAACAACAATACCACCAACACCAGCAACACCAACAATATCAATAATACCAACAACACAAAACAACAATCAGCAACAACAACAAAAAACACCAACAATACTAGCAACCAACACTCCCACCAACAACGACACCAACAACACCCAACAAAATCCTACAACACCAACAACACCCAACAACAACAGCACCACTGACAACAACCAACACCAACAACCAACAACAACCCACAACAACAACAATAGCCAACAAAACATACCAACAGCATTCAGCAACACCCCACAAAATCCCACAACAACACTAACAATACCAACAACAACAGCACCACCAACAACCACTCCCAACAACACCAATAACAGTTAACAACAGTACCAATAACCAACAACAACCCACAACAACACCCAACAACACTGTTCATGACACTCAGGTAGTATAAGAAGAGGGTCAAAGTCCACAGAATGCTGTTTTGGAGGTTTAATACAGACACACAGAGCTTGTGATCTCATTAACTGATGGGAGTGGAATTTCTGTCTCTACTTCACAAAAGTAAGAGGTCGCTGTTAACTTGAAAACTGCTACTTCATAACATCACAGGGTGGAACAAGGAGCTTTGGAGATGTAGAGATCCACTAATGATAAAATGGGTGAATTAAACCAAAACAGCTCCTAGTTTTTGAGGAGGTTCCAGAAAAAGAACAATGAGTCAGTTTTGCATAAAAAAGCCTGAAAACCCGTATCATAATAATGGATTATATTGTGTGTGGTTCTCCAGGCACCCATGGGTCTATTCTACCCCAGCACCTTTGGTATCGTGGGGCAGAAGATGACATCACTGCAGCACCGTTCCCAAGGAGACGCCGAGGATCCCTATGACGAGCACTACCTCCTGTCCACTCAGAGCAAGCAGGACCAGGTAAGCCCCGCCCCCTCGCTACCTCCTGTCCACTCAGAGCAAGCAGGACCAGGTAAGCCCCGCCCCCTCGCTACCTCCTGTCCACTCAGAGCAAGCA
>KN502359.1:3557-23070 GCA_000787155.1 Scartelaos histophorus | reverse complement strand
AGTGGAGAAAGACGGAGAGAAGGAGAGGGAAATAGTAAGATGGCAGAAGGAAAGAAGAGAGAGAGGGGAAAGGGAGTGAAAGAGTGAAAATATCAAGAGGAGAAGAGAGGGAGGAAGGAGGGGGAGAGAACATGAGATGAGAGAGAGAGGAGGAGAGGTTACATAACAGCCACTGCTTCTCAATGCACTACATAAGTACAGCACGTTTCATCACATACATATACGCCATTTACATCCTCCAGTATCTCTGAGTGTCAGATGCCCTCCTGCCCTGCTAAATACCTGTGTGTTAGAGTGTGTTAACATGCCCAACCCTCCTTTTCCTTGGTTTAGTTCTGGTCAAGTCTTGGCTCTTGGCTCTGGCAAGACTCTTAATATGGATTGCACTACTTAAATATTGACAATGTTAAATAAATAAAAAAAATAGTTTTTGTCATATAGTTCAGTTCAGTTCAGATTTTTACCTTGAATGAGCTGTGCACCAGGGTCTCGTCCAGGTCGATCACCACACAGATCTTCCCCTGGTCCTGGGCCTTCACCTCAGGCAGAAGACTTGGCTCAGGCTCCTACAAAACACCAGCACATTTAATACTGATTCCAATACCACAATGAAAACAATCTTTATTCAAACAATAAATCCTAGTATTTTCTTTTCTATTCCCATGGGTCTTATGTGTGTAATCCCTCAGTGGCCCAGGTAAGTTCCATAGTGTCCATGGGTGTATACTAGTCTATGTGCTATTATACTTGTGTACTGTATGTACTGATACAGCTAAAGATCATTCTAAAACTATTCAGGAAAGGCTAATTTCTGTCCTGTGACATGACACTTTTTTTAGTATTGATACCTCTATATGTATATATGTGTGAAACCACTACTTATGGAAAGTGAAAATGAAATACACCTATTTTAATGATCAAAACTGTGTAAGTTTCTTTTCACTAAATAAGCAATGAAATTGCAGCACTGTCACAAAACCAGTGCTAAAAGAAAAATACAGTAGCCCACAAGGGATGGGACAAGATCTCGCGTCACAAGATCTCGTGAGATAAAATTGCCACAAGATCTCGAGTTTTTCTGTGTGTTTACATTTGGATTAGGCAAAAAAATGTACATGTACGTGAGTTACATTTCCAAAAAGCAGTTGTTTATAATGTAAACAAAAATATTACATCAAATAAATAAAAATAAATATGAAGCCAAATTTGTACAGTGAATCATGAAATTTCTATACTAGGAATTATGTAAAAATCTTGTAATGTCTTGTTCTTGTGGACCCAATCTCATAACTCGACTGGAAATTGTGTCTCGTCCCACCACTAATAGCCTATGATAAAAGCAGTATTTTTGCACAGTGCACACACCTATGTATTAACAAGAATTCAGGTGATGCTTTATATAGTCACTCAGCAATATGTAGCATTCAGGGTTTTAAAATTTTAACACCAGTTGGTACTTTTCCATCTTATCTGAATGTACGTAAAAACAGGTTTAAGTAATTTTGCCCTTAAATTACATAGATTCTAAATACTTCACTTGAGGAAAGCTGTTAAAATAATGCTAAATAAGATAGCTGAATCCCATTTCTAAGACATTTGATGACCTATATTTAACCTGGAGATTATAGCTGAAATTTTCAGTTTCACTTTCAGGAGAGCCTATTGAACATTCTACTGATATATAGTTGAGATAAATTTGTATTATTTATATAACCTTTGCTCCGACAATATATTGTGTGAGCTACTGTGTCCAAAAAATCCCTTGTGGATCAATAAAGTTTGCCTAATTTTAACTAAGCACTCAGAGGAAACCTACACAGACAAGGAGAACATGCCAACTCCACTCCCAAAGCTTTGCACTGCCCAGGAATAGAACCCAGAACCTTCTTATTGTGAGGTGAGAGCGCTAACAACTACACAACATGCTTTACAGTGAAGGCAGTTAAATGAACAGAAGAGCTCCAGTGGAGGTGTCCTTTATTACAGCAGTTAGCACATCACCCGTTAGCCTCCATTGTGGGGCTGCAATATTAGTCTCAATCAAATGTAAAAGGCAATATTAATACATAATTAGCAAATTAAGAAGGCTGCGATGTTTGGAGTATTACTAGTATAATTTCCTCCACAAACAACCAAATCTCCTGACTTATTCTGTATAAAAGCGCCTAACCCTGTCATTTCTATGACATTAAAGGTCCTATATGACACAAAACTGACTGAAGATGTTCGAGTAACCTTTTATTGAGTTTGTCTAATTCATTTTAAACTGCAGCCCTATATCTACAGTAGGCCTAGTGTGTGTTTCAGTGTTAACAATACATTTTGTTGAAATGTTTTTAACTTGTATTTTTGTTGATTTGACAGTCTATTGTTCAGACATTCAGACATAAAACTAGGCTACTTCTGATCCCAATCATAATGCAAGTTATTATGATCTCCCAGACCTCTGCTTGAGGAGATTTTTTGCTAAGTGGATCTCCTCAGATTTTAATTGAATACCCCTGGTGTACAGAGTTTAAAAACACAGTGGAGCAATTCCTGTGTTATCACATGGCATCACAAGGTTGAACAGTGTTTTCTGTTTGAGAAAAGAACTCTATATACCTACATCTATAGGTTTGTGTGTTAAAGATGGCCTGTGTGAAAGAAACAAAACACAATTCCAGGTCTGTTTGTGATGAGGAAACTGCATTATTATATTGATAAGAAAATAGCCCAATATTTCATTAATCAAGACATGTTACAGTCACATTTACCATACTGCTAACCTCCCCACAGCAGAACAGAACAGATTTGGTCCAGTCCATGTTCCCTTCATACATTCTGTATTACATAACTGATGAAGCAACGTATGGATGATGTAAGCCTCAGAAATCTTTTTATTAACACGAACAATGTGATCTGACTCTACCTACTCTCAATAATTCTGTTTAATTTCAGCTGAAACCTGCTTTACAATAGAAAGCCTTTAAAGAGCTAAACAATACATTTCAAAATAATTATAGTTACATTAGAAAGTCCATATCACCAAAACTTAAAGGGGACTTGTTACACTTCTTTCTGACCTTGATGTTGTTGCTTCCTCATCACAAACAGACCTGGAGTTGTGTTTTGTTTCATTCACACATGTTTAACACACAAACCCTGCATATTTAGGTTGAGTTCTTCTCTCAAACTGAAAACACTCTGCTAAACCTTGTGATGTCATATGGTAATACACTGTATTTTTAAACTCCATACACCTTTACTAGAATAATTTGGATGATTGCCGATCTCTACTGAACTAAAGGTGAAAGGAGCTGTTTCACTTGAAAACCACCACTTGGTAACATCACAAGGTGGAACAGAGCATTTTGAGCTTTGGAAATATAAACAGACTAATAATAAAGGATTACTCAAACATGTGTAGATTAAACCAAAAAAAAACTCCAGGTCTGTTTTTGAAAAGACGACATCATAAAGATGGCTTAAAGCTTACAAGAATCCATTTTGTGTACTGGTAATATTGGACCTTTAGTACCGGTCTATGTCTGAGCGACTACATATGTCATATTTTCTTATTTTAAATGCCACTATGTTAAAGTGCACATGACTGTTTTTGTTCTTTACATCAACCACTGTAAGTGAAAGCTTGTGAAAAAAGTTGAAAAGAAAAGTATAATTAAAGCCGCACGCGGCGATGATAGCCCTTGCCCCAGTGGGCATGCCCCTCCATGCAACCATCGAGCCCCGGCACACCATTCTGTCCTCCCGACAGCTGCCCAGGCCGACAGCTCGTCCTTTAGAAAAATTGCATATTGCGCCTTTTAATGTTCCCTAGGAGTCATTGCGCCCTTGCTGGCCAACAGTGAAATCAAAAATCACCTATGTCCATAATTTTGCTGTTTGCTTCTAGTCTTGCATAGATTGGATTCCTCTTTTTTGATACAAATCTGATACTGTTGACGCTTCATGTCTATGCTAGGGGGCACTATAGAGTTCACTTTTATTAGATTTCATATTTCATCACATTCAGGCCTGGATCCTGCAATTGTGATTTGAATTTGAGCTCTGTAGGCCAATGTCTGTGGCCGTGAGAGCTCATCAGAAAAACAGGAAATGAAGGCGTTATTCGCTGGTGTGCTACGGTCAAAACGCAAGTGCACTCTGAAAACCATGGATAAATTTTGTAAGTCTATGTCTCTAGATGTGACATGCCAAATCTGAGCTCATTTGGACCAAACCCAGGGGACTTCCCTAATTTTGAACAGCACATGATCAAAACGGCGGCGAATTTTTTATCCAAAATGGCCAACTTCCTGTTCGTCCTAGAGTCATGCTCAAATTCATGTTTTTGCTTGCCTCAATGTTCTCTACCACTGTCCCAAATTTAATTTCCCTGCAACAAACTTTGCTTGTCCTCACTCCCATAGCGGTCCAATTCTAGGCGGCACTGTTGAGTCGGGTCACTTTGGACATTGTCGCAATGCCTGTTTTATCGAATTGTTCGCCGGGCCGATCGAGTCTATACCCCCATGTAGGACTTTTCGTTAATGTTCAGGGGGTCAAAAATGTGATTACATGTGGGGAAAAAGAATAATATGTAAGAAACCCACGAAGAACAATATCCCTGGCGAGGGCTAAAAATACAGGAAGTGACTCTAGAATCCTACCCATTTTAATTATTCCATCCAAAATGCAGAGAGAACTTAAGTTCCAGGAAAACATTTTTATAACATTATAAACCCTATATATAACATAATTAATGCATTATCATTTATTTTTAAATGAAATAATAACTGTCATTTAGACACCTTTAGAGATTCAATAATTTTTAAAGGCGCTCCACCTGCTTATCTAAATGGAAATGTTATGTTGGTCAGGAATGTTTCAGAATATGGCTTCAAACTTTCTCCATGGATACACAGCTGACACCACCAGGCCAGTTACAGGTCAGCTCTGCAATTAGATGTTCCCATTCACAGTTTTTCAAGAAGTGAGCAATATAAACACTTGTAATTGAAAACATGCAAGATAGATTAGTGTAATGCCATACTCTGGAACATTCTAGGGAAAACAAAAACATTTCCAACCTGTCTTCTGTCTTCACCTGTGTTGAGTGTCAGTATTATTAGAGGAGCAGACCCTTCTCCAGAAAAGTTCCATAGTGCGTCTTAAAACTCCATTCAAAGTTGGTTGCTATGGAGACAGGAGCACTCAGAACAGGTGTGTCTTTCAGAGCATTCTTTGAAACAAAAGTCCTTTATTCTTCCTTAGGTTTGCTTGTGCAACACCAATAAGGAAGTGAGCACTTAAACAAACTCCAGATAAAACACAAATAAACAACAGAGCTGTGCAAAGTCATACGACACTACTGCAGTTTACGACAAGGTCAGACACAGATGACAAGTCACTAAACGTATTTGTAATTAGTGTTGTCACAATACTAACATTTCAGACTCAACTCAGTACAGATTTTGTTACCCAAATGATTATTTTAAAAGCTCTTTTTTGTAATTTTTACTTAAATATTTGTATTTGTTTATTACCATGTGGTTCTGTTAAACCTCAAGATGAAACCACTTTTATCAAGGTATGTCATTTATTTTAGTATCGATACCTGCTCAAAATAGTCTCAGTACTTGTTTTAGTATTGATCAGTGTCTGGTATTGTGCTTGCTTTTCATTACAGTGCCTTGAATGAAATATCTTAAGACATAAAAGGATCACTCCGTAACTTTTCTGGTGAGGATAACTACCTACTTGCCTCCGTGGAGGCTCCGCTTCCGGATGTTCCACAGTATACTGTATCTATCATTTATTCGACAGTTGAAAGATAACATTTATACACTCAGCTGAGTTTCCTCCGCACAGATCTGAAACTTTGTCATTTCAGATATAAATGTGTTTTTGAACTGAAAACCGCTGTGTTATGGATATAAACTATTAATATCTAACTCTATCTTTGGGTTATTTTGCTGGTAAGTAAAAGGAAAACTAGGGCTGGGTGATATGGGGAAAAAAATAATCAAAATTGTTTTCCCCCATATTAAGTGATCTTGATTATTTGCACAGCCCTATGGAAAACAACACAGAAAGAATGAATGTTTTCAAGTGACACAAAGGATGTTGTTAAGATCATGTCCTCTCGAAACTAAACTAAAAAAAAACCCTCATTATTCTGTGTAAATAAGATACTGTAATGTTATTTGAGAGGGACTTGTTTAAAAACACAAATCGTCTCTCTTGTTGTAGTACCATCTCAAGTCAGTTCTTTCTGGTTAGAATGCGGTAAAACAGAGCTCAGATTAAAGTTTAACATGTATAACACAGTTTCAGACAGAGCAGTGCCTCTAATTAGCTTGACACCCTCAGGGAATGTTGATGCCATCCTCTGAGTGGTGTCAATAGCAAACACATTTATCATAACACTTTTTTTGATTGATACCTTGACAATGGTGCCGTTGTCGTGCGGCTCTTGCAGTAGCGGTTGTAGTGATGGGGGAGGAGGAAGGGGCGTGGCTTTGGGCCCATCCTGAGCGCGCAGGCAACAGAACAGTGCCCTCCACAGGTTACAGCTGCGCGGTTCCTTCAGACTGGTCCTACTCACCCGCCCTGGGGCTGACAAAGACAGAGACACCATGTATGTCAGCGTTAGTGTTAACGACAACAGGCACCAACTCGTAAAGATGACAGCACAAGCGTAGAGTGTAGAGAAGTTTATTTTGGATTTTAAAATGCAGATTTATAAGTTGGCTCTTAGTCATGTTTTAATGCTGGTTCCTCATTAACGAAGACAGAGTGTGCTTTTGTCTGCTGTATAGTGACAATCTCTGACACCCGTGGATCATTGTGTTATAATTTGCCCATTTTAAATAGCAATATCCATGTAAAATGGCTTCATAAAAGAAACAAGTCCACTAAGTTCTGCCAGCCCCTTTATACGTTAAATTTGCCACTCTGTTGGACCATCCTGACAGCACTACCTTTTTCCCATTTGCTCCAAAATGGCAATGCGACTCTGAATTTGAAAACTCTGATGAATTTGACATGTATCACTGATTAAGCAAAAAAAAATTAATCATAGAACGAAGTACAGAGTTGTAGGCGTGTCTGGGGGAAAGGGAAACCTTTTAGACCAATGATATCTTGAATACAGAAGAATAAAGGTTAGTCATACATGAATCAACCTAAATAGAATTTTGATAAGGTAAATAAGAAGGGAAACAATTATAACATGGCAAAAACAGCATAATATGTCTCATTTATAAACACAACTGGTGGTTAAGTCACACATGTTTGAGTAATCCTGCATATGCAAGTCTTTCTCTTTCTCTTTGTTCTACCGTGATCTACCATCATCAGGTGGTTATCCAGAAGAGGTCCTCTTTGTTTTTTAAGTCAATTCACCTTCGCCAGAGTTGAGCATTTAAAATGCTCACAAAGCCAATGTACCGTACATGCATAAACTTGGCTTTTTGCATAAACGCAACGGCTACATTCCTTAATGTTCTAGCAGCTGGAGTCCTTGCGCCCTCTGCTAATAATTGTACATATCATTTGCATATATTACTTTAAGTTAAGTCACATCAAATACCCATGTGTGCATGTCTTAAAAAAAACGTGTCAAAAACTTTGATGCTCAGATAGATACAAATTAGGGACAAGATCTTGTGCCATAAGAATGAAATGAAATAAACTACAATCAAACTGGATTGTACAATTGTGTGTCCTGTTCCTGTACATCCAGTCTCGTTTCTCGTCTTGTGGAAATTGTATTTCATCCCATCCCACCCCTAATACTAATACTAGGGCTGCGCGATATATCGAAAAAATATCGTCATCGCGATAATGGCACGTGCAATATCCACATCGCAAAGATGCGCGATATTTTTTAATTGTTTTATGTGTAAATGGTGAGTTTATTGCGTTCTGGAGTTCACAATTCCGACGCGCCCTTAAACGTAATGTTTTGCTAGCTAGAGCGAGCGCGTGGACTCGCAGTGCATGACGGGAAAACACTACAGTCACCATGGCGGGTAATGAAGAAGTCAGTGAAGACGACAACAGCCAACAACTTGTGCCTAAAAAGCACAGCAGCTCCGGAATTTGGGACTTTGGCTTCAGACGGGACGACGTGTCACAGACGCAAGTGCTGCGCAAGTCGTGCCGGAAAGTTATCGCAACGTCGAGAGGAAACACGACGAACTTACACAGCCACCTCGAACGCAACCACAGGGAGCTATACAGTGATTTTATTCAGTCAAAAACTTCAGCAACCAATGTTACGCAGGTACAGTCGCAAAAACGAAAAGCACAGACGAGCTTAAATGAAAGTTTCGCGTGCGGCACTCCTTATGAAAAACGTCATAGAGGCAAACATGTGAATGTACCAAGCATTTTTTTTAGGTTAAAAGAAAATATCGCAATAATATCGTTATCACAATGCTTGACACCCGTATCGCATATCGCATTCATTTTCAATATCGTGCAGCCCTAACTAATACTATACTAAATCAATAGAATCTAAAATTAACTAGTTATTAATTTCATGTATGAGTATTAAGGGTGGGATGAGATATAGACGAGAAATGAAATACGAGACTGGATCTACAAGAACGAGATCAGATTTGCTTTATTTGCTACAAATAAATTTTACAATTCAGTTCCCACTTTTATTCACACCTTTTCCGTTTTTATTTTAGTGTAATGTAGTGTATCTTGCCACTACTTTTTATACTATCCAAATGTAAAAAAGAGAGAAAATCTCACAAGATCGTTTTCATTGTGTATGCAATCTTGTGGCAAATTTGTCTCGTGAAATCTTGTGGCACATGATCTAATGATCTAATGACTATCAATACTGAAAACATAAATTATGCTAATTTCCTGGGTAGTATTACAATGACCTTAATCTATATCAGAACTGGAATAAGATCACAGGGCAATATTAATACCTTACCATTCCGGGCCATTTTTGTGAAATTGCTTTCGCTCTGACCTCTTCAAACTAAAATGATTGCCATTATTGAAGCCTTAGTTGCAGATACACAAGTTTGTTTGTTTTTTTGAAGGTAACACCCATAGTTTTACCCACAGATGTCAGAATCACTGTAAGCATGTCTGGTAGGTATTTATGCACTTTGGAACAGACATAAAAAAAGATTTTTTTCATCCTCACCCAAATTTTTTTTTGTTGAAATGAAGGTAGCTGGGAACTGAAAAACCCAATATTTCAACTAAAAATGACGTTGACCTCTCACAATTCAAATTTGATGAGTATATCTATAAAAATTTGGATTTTACACAACTTTTATTGTTAGTATATCTAGGCGTTTTATAGAGGGACTTCTCCTTTATCCAAATTTATCCAAACCTATCCAAATGGAGACATTTGGAGAATGTTTGGAAAAAATGCAATAACTTTTGAATGCTTCAACCCACAGACATCAATGAAGACTCTACTGAAAGCTTAAACTTAGAGGAATCTACACACCAAGCTGCTCTATTCCTTATGAAAATATATACAGCATATCAAAGAACAATATAAAATGTATATTTGTGTATATTTATACACAAATATACATTTTATATCAAAGAGCAATAGAAAATGTATATTTGTGTATAAATATACATTGTGTTATGGGTCAATAAATACATGTTTACAAATTTCTCACTCTGCAAATTATAAACAAACACACACACTTCAAAATGTAAACAAAACACACACACACACAGACACACACTTCAAAATGTAAACAGACACACACTGTAAAGTGTAAAAACAGTAAACAAAGTCTGATCCAACTCTCCACAAGAACCAGGTGCCAGAGCCTCCCCCATACACACACATGAGATATACTAATATGTGCACGTCTTATATTTTACCTACAATCATGTAAATTGCAATATAAAACACTTTTAATTGATAGACAAATAATGATGTCTAATCCATAAAGCTAAACACCAATGTGCCAGAGTGCATGGTTACACATGATTTTATTTTACCTACAAATATGTCAATAGTAGAATAAACCACGCTTACTGATTCAGAACGGCATCCGATTCATCACTATACAAAACCGCAGGGTTCAATGGCGGAAATTTCACTCTTCGCATCAAACTGCTGTGGGTCCAAAATGCAGTGGGAAAAGTGTTAATACACCCCCAAAGTGGTTACTTCCCATAATTCTTATGTTCTGTTCCTTTGTGTTCCTTTCTATCCATGTTTAGCACTCCAAACTGTTGAAAAATGCAATTGCGTAAAATACACATAGTTTACGCACTGTCTCTTCTATGGCTCGGTGTCTCCGCTATGCACGCTACCTTCTCTCCCTACTGTAAACCAAGGCATGCTGCACACCCTCGTGTTCAGCTCCTCATTGGCTATAAGAGGAAAGCGTCCCTAAGTCTGTGCGATGTAGCTGGTTGATTCTACAGGGGGGAACGTGGGGCGTAAACTTCCAGCGATCTGAAGCGCTCATTGGCTCTCTGGGGCTTCAAAATCCCCTTACCACATTCTTATTGGCCAAACAAAGTGTCAATCAAATGCTAAGACTTGTTTTTAGCACAGAGCAAAGAGTTAGCATGCTGGGACATGTATTATGCCTGAAATTGCCAAAAGAAATTGAAAAAAGTGACGAATATTTCTCACATTTGGAATACATTCCTGCAACATACCGACATGGAGGCTCTAAAGTATTTTGTGGATATATTTTCTTGACTGGATTATATTCTCTGGACCTGTACAGACTGAATGAGACCAAGTTTGAGGGGATATGTTCATGTTTGACAGAACCAGAGCCCTCAAAGGTAAGAGAAGTCAAAATCCTTTTTATTTGCTTTTCTGTAAAACGGCTGTCCTGTCCGCGCTGTGGTGGTTACTGCTGAAAATGGTTTGCATATTTGAAAAGATGAGAGTCTTAGCTTTCATTTGATGTGTACACTGTATATCAGCAACGGAGATTCATATGCCAATTCCTGTAGCGTTGTAAAATAAGGGTGATGGGCCATAGGATTGTTAAGGAGTTAAAGAATCTTATTATTTATATAACTTATTATTATTTTGTTTTGGAAATGTGTTTATATTGTCAAAAAAATTGTATGGTGAAAACTATGGTGATGACACTAGTCTGAAGTAACATCATATATGGTGGTGGAGAAGCAGCTTGGATGAGCTGAGAAACGCATTCAACCAAAATAAACGTTGCTTTCCTTTGCCATTGTATATATGTGTTTATTATGGTAATCCTTTTATATTTGTAGAATGTAGACTATGTAAAAAAAAATGTTTAAAACATCAGCAAGAGCCAAGAGCTGTCAAATAAAAACAAACATGCATTATTTTGTGTCAGATGCCCTCCCATCCTCCTACATCCCTGGTTGTCAGATCAAATGCCTTCCCATCTCTAGTTAATCTGCAAATGTTGTGGCATGGTTGGATAAATATAATGGGGGAATTGACCTCGCTAATTAACTAATAACACATCAATTATAACTGTGTTGGTGTTGTGATATTGTTTTAAGAGTGTGAGTTTAAATGTTTGAGTTGTTTTTGTGTCAGCTGTAGTTGATTCTTATGAGGTGTGTGGATTTCCCCGCCCTCTGAGGTTATATAACATGTAACAGCCATTTCGGCAGCAGCAGGGACAAAACAGAAATACGCACACATGAATTTGAGACTAGGACGCAAGATTAAGCACAGTCAAATGGGAAATACAATTTAAATGGACGTAATTAACAAAAAGCAAAGACTGCAAATTTTAAAGCACCATCATTTCCTCCCCAAACAACAAAGTAGATGTATCTGGTCTTATTCTGCATAAAACCTGCAATCTCTGTAGATCTACACTAATATGTTCTGAAATGTGGTGCCCTTTAGTGCTTGATTGTATTCAACTAAAGAAATTCTTTAGGGGACTAAAGAAATGTGCTTCTGATCGACTAGTCGACTAAAAAGGGGGCGTGGCAAAAGCTCTCAAAATCCTTCTGTATCACAAGACTACACCTGCAGGCGGAGCGCATGGAAAAACTACTAGTGATGCAGAAGACTCCTTCCCGATTAATTGACTAAATGACTAGAGGACTAACTATTAATTTCTGTCTTTTTGTCAGTTCCATGTTTAAAATGTAACTGTGAAGAGAATCATATTATTAAAACAAAAAATCATAAATGCAACGCTTGTCAAAAATCGCAATTTGATATTTTTTGCAAACCGTTCAGATCTATAGTAAGTAACCCAGGGCTAGAATGGTATGGGATATTGATTGATTGATATTGATACATGTTGATAATGTAGTATCAGAGAAGGTCTCAGATGTGAGTACATTAACACACTTTTCTAACTTAAAAAGTTCTTGTATGTGATATATTGTCCCATGGTTATAGCCTACTTTGCTCTGTAGAGATATGGAAACAGACATCTGTGAGGGCAAAACAAGTGATTACATCTATACCATGACAGCAGGCCTGGGCAATATGGTGACAAGAACTGGAGGCCTTTAGTCATTTAGCCGATTAATTGGTCAGTTAAACTAAGGCAACCAAAATGTTTCCTTAATCATTTCATTTAGATGACAATGATTTATATGGGATAACAGCAGAAAGGAGAGAGTGGGTGAGTTTTCTGAAGATTTGGGTTTTTTTTTAATCATAGATCAAACTCATAATTAACAAGTTTAATCTGTTTTTTATTGTTCCCTAGTGTTTTTTCTCTGCACAAATAGTGCAGTTGTAGACTTGTAACTGCAGTTTTGGTAAGATACACAGAAATAAGTAATAGTTTTGAGAGATTTTGCCACGCCCCCTTCTTAGTCGACTAATCGATTGGCAGCACCTGCATTTAGTCCACCAGAAACTTCTTCAGTGAAATACTCCTCTAGTGAGAGACGGCCCTGCTCACTGTAAAGGATGCAGATCAGATTTTACATGGTATTTATCTGCAATAAAAACACAAAATGTGGAACATTCCAGACCAAGTACCAAAACTTCCATGGAGACAAGCAAGTGCCAGACCACCAATCAGAAAAGTTGCACAGTGCATCTTTAAAAATTGAGATTTTTGGCAAATTGTTGTGATAATCTTAGTAGATGCAATGCTAAATCCAAAACACCAATTACATTGAAATCACACTTAGAATGGGGCAATTAGCAAATCATGAAGGCTATTATTTAGGTCATTTAAAGCCCATTGCAGTGAACCAAATGCCCGTGTCCACATGGGGACTTATTCTGCACAAGCTGCTAACCCTCTAGTTTAGATCTCTACAAACATGTTCTGAAATGTCCCTGTGCATCAGATGCCCTCCCTGTGTTTGCACAGGCAGGGTCTTATTCTAAAAGCTGTTAACCCTGTAGTTTATACATCTACAAACATGTTCTAAAATGCATGGGGTTCTTGGGTTTGTGTAACAGTTCAGATTCCAATCTTGAAATGTCCATGAAGTGGTATGCAAATTGAGCAAAAGATCATTATAAACTTTAAAGAATTGCTTAAAACTGCTTAGCCTTTTTCATTTTGGTTGTTTTATTGCACTGAAAATTTGAGAAAAATATGTGTCCTTAGTTTGAGTGGGCTTGATCTCAAATTTGACCTTACAAATGGTGACCCAGACGAAACCTTATGGAATCTTGTAGGTGACATGCTGCCTCCAGAGAATTACACACTATATCTTTAAAGCTGCAAAAAGTCCTATTATTAGGATTGATCCAACTGATTCTAGTGAAGGTGTAGGGAGTTTTAAAACACAGTGGAGCACTTCCTGTATTACCAGATGACATCACAAGGTGGAGTGTTTCCGCTTGTAAGAAAAACTCAGTCTAAATCTGTAGAGTTTGTGTGTTAAACATGTGTGAATGAAACAAAACACAAGTCCAGGTCTGTCTGTGATGAGGAAACTGCATTATAACAAAGATCAGGAAATGTGTAAATGTTTTTGCAGACTCATTTTTACATGGAAAACATTCATAGCTTTGGCCCTTGGTATGCCAATATGTACACATTTTGGCTCATCGGGGAAGAAAGCCTGTTTTCACATAATAAGCAACAGTTAAACTCCACAAAAAGTATGAAATTTTATTATTCAAATGAAAGGAACCAATTAGTGGTAAGTAAGTCTCTCCAAAACCAATGGGAAGCACCGGCTCTGCATTGCTGCGTTACTTGTGGAAACTTGTAGTAAGAAATATTTATAGATGTCAAAACAGAGGCTTTGTGCAGTAAATCACCCACCCAAACCAGGCCTACGAGAAACAAGAACTGTTCAACCAAAACTCTAAAACTCTACATTTATGCTTTTTGGGGGACTTTTAACAACAGATGTTAGTGTCGTCACTAACATTTCAACAATAAATCATAGTACTTTCTTTTATATTCCTCAGTGGTCCAGGTAAGTTCCATAGTGTTCATGGGTGTATACTAGTCTATGTGCTCTTAGACTTGTTCTGATACAGCTCTAGATCAATTTTCAACGCTAGTTTTAGTTAATTAGTATATTTTAGCATTAATATGTTTGTTACATTTGATAAGGGCTGCACAATATAACACAGTTGAATCGAAATCGTAATTTAAGTTGGCACAAACAATGAATCTCAAAAGGCGTCATTATTAAGTCATAAAATCTTCTCTGAGATAACTGATTGTCCTGTCTTTATAGAAACATCTTGATGTATCTGTAGTTTAGACATGAAATGCATGAGATTCTTGTTTTAGTTTGGCAGTTCAGATTTCACTCTTCTCTCAGATGTTTGTGCTCTTGGACATGTTAATAATAAACACTCTGAACAGTATTTTACTAAACAAATAATGCAAATCAAATCACAATAGATATTTTCTTTTATATAAACTAAATGTGGTGTCCTTTTTTTTGCCTTTTTTTTATCCTGATCTCTGTCAGAAGTAGTGGTTAAAAGCGAGAAGAGACATGGACAATATAAGATCATTTTAGATTTAAACTTCTGTATAATTTGCTTTGTAATATATTTTTCTGCAGTACTGATGCATTAACTTATAACTGCTGTAACTAGTATTTTACAAATGTGTTATACAAATCTTATTCAGTCAGTAGACAAAATACACGTTTCAATGTTACATAACAATCTACTCACACACTTTTCTATTTTACTACATTTATTTTTAAAGCAGAATAATCCTGACTGATTTCTAATTAAAATGTGTATGTATTTGCAGACATGCACTGATTAAAGTGCCTATTTTAAACCTATCCAGGAGCACTAACATCTAAGCAAAGACTGAAATCTGAACTGCAAAACTAATACAAGAAATCAAGAATCCCAAGTATGTCAGAACATATATGTGTTGTCCATTAGACCACCATTACAAATTGTAAATAGCCAATATTTTTAAAAACCTCCTGGATAAACCAAGAGATTGAAGGGGAAAAAAATCACTGAGATTAAAACCGTTGCAGTATATTATGGCTGCAAAGCTAATTGCAATCAAATCAAAAACTCAATTTTAATGCATGTAAATATTAAATTGCAAAGACTGAAGTTATTCAAACAAAATCTCTTGCCTTATTCTCTAAAAAAAAAAACAAACAAACAAAAGAAAAAGATAATTTGTAGTTGAAATCCAAGGGAATCTGGTAATAGTTCAGCAGTTCAGATTTCAGTCATATCTTTAACAATAATACTTCTGAGCATGTTTAAAATTTGAACTTTGAACTGAATCCTATTATTAAAACATGAATCGCAAATTCAAACGCAATCGCAACGCTTGTCAGAAAACTCGCAATTGGATATTTTGCTAAAATCGTTAGTCCCTACAATTGTAGGGATGAACGATATGCCTGATTCTATACAATACCCATAAATTGTAAATAAAATAACAAAACTGCAGCTGAGAAACAAAGAAATTATTCAAAAACAGCAGTGGCAGCTCCGATGGGCGTGTGCGTAAAGGGGCGTGAGGCGCATTCCGCTGTCAATTCCACAGCACCTGGATTCCTTGAAACTATTTACCGAACCAAAAGCTACAGCAATTGTGTAATAACACAGTCACACAAAAAACGACAGCATAATGCGTCATTGATATTACTGTATATGTTGCAAGCGTAATGTCATCGTCAAAAACGCGAAAAAACGTGAAAATGTTGGATGCCTTACTGTACATTCACGCTTATGGGGGATTTCTACGCTCTATTCATGATAAAAGGAGGAATGTGCATGTGAATTGCATGACTACAAAATGGATCGGTTTGTTTTGAAAGCATTTAGTTGTAATAAGCAGTTTAATATTAATAAAATGAACGTGCAAAAACAGCATAAGGTTATGTCCACGCGTACGTTGTGTAATAACATTGCATTGCGTTGATTTACATTGGACATAGGAGGAGCGAAAGAATTACGCATAGAAATAAAGAAAAGAAACAAAAAGAGGTTTCAGTGCAAGATTGAAATGGCGGGAAATATTTTTTTTTCAAGTTCAAGTGGTGTAACGTTAATTTTGGCAATGTTATTCTATTATTTTTTAGCTTAGTATTTCGCAACCTGGGGCCGTGTAGTGGGGGTACAGCGGTGGGTCAGTTTTTAAAATGCCTAAACAACGCATTGCGCGCACAAACTGGAGATACTCGTTATTCGTGTTTTACTTTGATTTTAATTACAGAAATTGATCAAATGAGTGTGAAATTTGAGTGATTAAATAGACACAAACGCAGATGGGAGCTCACCTGTTTTGGTTGATACTTGCACGTCTTCTTTCTGCACTTGGGTGATGACACTTTCCATCTGAAAACCACGGAGCCCGCAATAAAATCCTCAAATCGTGACCTCGGGATCGGATGGGCATCCCTCATTGGCTTCTAGTGGTACGATTTAACTCAATATTCACCAGCTTGTCATATGCACAGCAGCGGTAGCAGTGGCAGCAGCAGCCTCGCCTCCTCGGTCCTCTCCAATCCACGGCCAGAGAATTGTCGCGCGTCTCCGCTCCTTTCTCTTAACAAATCCGATGTTTGTGATCACGCAAGGCACTTTTGGGTGTGTGGAAGGCTTCGGCGGGCTCTGTCGGCTTTGTGTGGCCGGGTTTGCCGACTCTTTTGCGGGTTTTTTGGCCGTGGAGCCCTGTTTTTGCTGCGTCTTCTCTCCCAAACTCCCCACTTTCGCAGCACAACATGGAGTATCCAGGCGAGAACGAAAACAACCGACGAAATGGGGCAAGGGGGCGGCGGTTTCAAGCCCCCCTTTACTACACATAAACAACATCACCGCCACGGCCAAAACGCACGGTAAAACTCCACGCAAATCGGTCGTAGAAACACGTACCGATGCCCACAGGCGTTTTACCGAAGCAGATACGGTTTACGGTAAAGTTTTGGTTGGATTTGACGGGTTTGTTTTTCTACGGTTGGGACTCCGGGGGCGCCTTGAAACGGCCCGTGCGCGCTGATTGGTGGAGCGGGGAGCAGTGGGCGTAACCCAGGCATTCCTCCAGCGCTGTTCTTGACCAACGATGTGAATATGACCGCTTTAGGACGAGAAAAACGGAAAAAAAAAACAGATAATGACCAAAATTACGCGAAAATGTTTATAGAAAAGGGGGGCGGGCCTTTTTAAGCGATATACTTAAGAGATTATTACAAATAATGAGATATTAAACGCTATAAGCATAGAACAGGGGCCATAGCGTTTCGGATGATAATTACGGGATAAAACAGTGATGAAATGATTAAAACAACTAATTACAACTAGCATCCAATTATTTATAAGGGGCAAATCATTTCAGATTATAAATATAGGATACACTTACAAATAATTATTAAAATGCGTATTTTAAGAAATATGTGACATTTAATTAACAAATAGCCAAGTTGTTGTTCCTTAAAAAATATATTTCAGAATGAACTTAGTCCTATAAATTTTAAATAAACTAAATTACTAAAATAGCATCAAGGAAAAGAGCCTGCTCTGGGGAAATATCTAGTAGGCTGCATTTGGTTTAAGTATGCTATTATGGTTTTTATATAGGCCCAGCTGAGAATATGTAGGGCTATAAATGTTTGTGCATAAGTTTTAATTTCTTCAAATCATGACATGATAACATGATAATGTCATTGGATCTATAAGAGGAGATCTAGGCTCTGGTCAGAAGAAGCCTACTTATAACTAAAGTTTATTGTGCATGTTTTAATTTGATACAGGACACAGAACATGCAAATTCCACACAGACAGGTCCACAGACAGGTCCACAGACAGGTCCACAGACAGGTCCACAGACAGGTCCACAGACAGGTCCACAGACAGGTCCACAGACAGGTCCACAGACAGGACTACATTCTAAATAAAGGAGCACATTCATAGACTGCACCATACAACTGTACAGCCACTCACCCTTATGTAATAGAGCCTTATGGCCTTATGTCATGTCAAAGCTGCCACTTCCATCACTGTTTCTCCTGACCCCTACATATTTACTTATTCATTTTTAGACATCTATGTCTCAGAGCTTTTACTACCCTACTCATTATTTGATTAGCAGTTATTCCGCTTTGTAATTATACTGGGAGCAATTGTAATTATATCTCAATGTTGTAAAAAAAAAAATCTTACCAAAACCATTCTTTAGTTAAATCTCTGCAGAATAGCTGATTTGAACATGCTTTTCTATAAAAACTGTTGTTTCTCTGGTGGGAAATAAGATGAGAGAAAATGTATGTGTCCCACAATGGGGAAATTCCAGTACTGCAATGCAAAGTTCAAGAACAGCAAGAGAGAAGAAACAGGCTCTCAAAACAGCTCCTTTTAACTTTAGTTCAACAGAGTTTGAAAATTCCAGGTCTGGAATGATTCAAATTATTTTAGTGTAGGTGTGTAGTTTAAAAATGTGTGGATAACACAAAACACACCTCCTGTTTGTGATAAGGAAACACAGATCAGAAAATAGGGTAATATGGGTAGTTTAAGCAGTCATTTTTGACCAGCGTATTTCCTTTTATAAGTTTAAGATAATACAATGAGCAACAAAGTCTATTTTGTTATGTTGTTCAGTTATTTTTAGACTATGGAGGGTATTAATTGGAACACTGCTCTATGATTACACAGTAGCAGATACAGGTGAAATAGCAGCTAAAGTGACTTATAGGTAAAGGTGACATTGTCTTATTGGAGATGTGATTGTTATGCCTGGAATGTTAAAAGATAGATCTGTGGAGAAGCAAGCCTCCTTAAAATGTTTGTTATGTTTGAGTAATAAAAATACATGCAAATAAATAGATATACTTACTACCGTGTATAAATTCCAGGGTAACAAATAAGTGGACCCTATCAGAAAAGTTACCTTTTCTGCACCAGAAAGCAGCTTACCTCCAGGAAATATCACATTGGAGTTAATAAGGGAAATGAAATGTCTTGCCTATTGACACAATAATACACACTGACGGGAAATGGAATTGAACTACCATCCTTCAATAATAAACCCTCTAGTGTCCGTATATCATCCACATGAAGACATTTATTGTAAAAGCAAGTGGAGCGTGCTCTTCACCACAGCCACTGCCGCTTACAACATAAACT
>KN502354.1:22078-48563 GCA_000787155.1 Scartelaos histophorus | reverse complement strand
GCTAGTCTCTCACACAAATTGCCGCCTCTTTGCCCTCGTGTCTCCGCCTGTAGAGACGCCTCCACTGCTCCTCCCACCTGCAGAGCACTGGACAGATTCCCATGAAGGTCACAGCTGACAGGTAACCAACATAAAGAGGAAATGCAGGGTTACGACAGCTCGTGTTACTGTCAAAACAAAGAGAAATGATGCATGGTGCTGGGGAATTGATTGTTAGATAATGCTATGACAAGACAATTGATTTCCAAAGAACAATTCTGCTTTTGATGCTTACTTAGGTAGAAAATACCACAAGGAAACGGCTCTATCCTAAAATGAAACACAGAACTAAAACAAAATAAATCAGAAATAAAGCAATTTATCTACACCAGTCTTATTTTAATCTATTATATAATTTCTATGTATATGATTTCTTGCTATTGATACCTGGTACTACTTTTAATAAGTATCTATATGTATTTGTTCAATATCCACTGTTCCATTTTGTGATGTCAAAGTAGAAGTTTTAAAGTTAAAAGCTACATTTTACCTTTAGTTTAGTAGAGACAGGTAAAGTGAAGGTGCATGGAGTTTAAAAACAGAGCGGAGCACCTTTGTGATACCAAAGGACGTCACAAGGTGGAGCATTTTCTGTTTGAGAGAAGAAGCTTTATCTGCAGGGTTTGTGTGAATGAAACAAAACTAAATTCCAGGTTTGTTTTAATGAGAAAACATCAGGCAACAACAACAACAGATCAGAAAATAGTGTTACAGGCCCTTTAATCAATATTTGTTTTATTTTCATCCGAGTTAATCTGCAATACAGATGTTGTAGGCAATACTATGATGTGTGTTAATTTGTGCAACCTTTTCTCCAAATTCTCAGATCATTCAGGAAAAACAATGTGAGTCGTCTGTCTCCACTGCGGGGACCTCACCCTTCATCGGGGTTTCCTCCTTGTGTGGTTTTTGGCGCTAGATCCCGAGTCGTATCTGATTAACAGGAGGAAAGCAAAGCGTGGCCCTTGAAAGCCTAATTGATTAGCCTGTGTCCGCAAAGCTCCTTTTAAATAAAGTGAGATGAATACAAATACACACAAGCCCGGGCCCACACCTGTCGCCTCCGAGCTCCAATTTAAAACGCACTTTCCTCTGCTAACAAGCTCCAAACATTTCCAAACATTTCGCTTTCTGCCAGATGAAAACATTTGCATACTTGTTCACAGGGTAGGTCTTCCACAAACACAAAACAGCAGACATTTAGTAGCGGTGGGAGACAATTGCAGTCGTTTTCCAGAAGGGAGCATATTGATTGTGTGCATAGAAAATGTTGAGAGCAGCAGCATCTCCGGCAGAGTTAGCTAAAATCAGCTACGCTCACCCAGTTGCAAAGAAATGAATGAGACCCGGTGTCTTATCGGGACAAACAGACAGCACATTTTTAATGAATAATTAAAGCCAGCAAAAACACTGGCGTAGCATGGAGAGAAATTCTGCTGATGTCATTGTGCTCTTCTGGAGAAAGCTGACAATGATGCAGAAACAAGTGCACAAATGTGAAGTTTTTGGCAATGTGGAGCTGTCAGTGGCTTGGCAGAACTCAGGGAAGTCAATACAAGTTTTCTAGCTGCTCGCTGCTGCGTATTAGCGGTGGTGGAAGTAGTATTACATTTTGTTACTTAAGTAAAAGTACAAATATTGGAGCAAAAAAATACTCATGTAAAAGCATTGTCACCTTCCTAAAATAATCGCCCAAGTCACTTTTTGCCTAAGTTTTCCTTAGACAAAAAAATGCCATAATTTCAATTTTGGGGGGAGTTTCTTGTGTTTCTTGAAAAACCTGAAAAAATGACAATGCGATTATTTTAGGAAGGTGTCGACATGTAAAAATCAACTGAAGTAAAAGTATTAAAGTATCCATTGAAAAAAACTGTATAAAGTAAAACATATTTTGCACAGATTTTTTTAATAAAGCTTCCAAATGTAGTGATTTTTATACAAATTTGTGCTGAATTTTTGTTCACCAGAAACAAGTGAATGAATGTTTTTTCTAGTTTTTAATATTAATATTTTCTATGTGCTTATTTTTGTTTGCTCAAACTATAAACATGTTCAATATAACCCCTCAGCATTTATAGCAGGTCTCAAATTATAAATAAAATACTTTTTCTTTTCAGTCCTGTTCAAAAATGTAATGGAGTAGAAAGTACTGATACCTGCTCTCAAATGTACTGAAGTTAAAATATCCATTTTACAATCTACTTAAGTGAAGTATAGATACCTAACAGTACTTTACTACTTTGATTTTGTTATGCTCTGCCAATGCATATTAACAACACTGTGCTATAGAAAATGCGCACTCAACTTGAAGTCGGACAAAAACAGTTGTCAGAATACAACTTGTTACAGCTACAGTACGCCTGGTATCTAAAAATCTTGCACATAATTATCCTTTCTTCACCTGGCAGTATTTTCACAGCGGTACAAGTAGTATTTAACATCAAAGGAGCTGAACTATTTCTGCTCCCTCATTATGCAAACATAAGGTGCCTAATAATACACAGTGTTTGCTCTGAGCTAACAGTAGGAGCCATAATATATCAATCAACGCAGGCTTTTGAGAGCGCCTTATTTTCTTATGCAGTACTGAACAAGCCAGGATTGTTTTCTCTTTCAAGTGAAAAGTAAGCTCATTGAAAATACAGAGAATTTGTTATTGGCTGCTCAGCATCTTGGCTTTGGTAATGTTTAGTCTAAATGTTTAATTTCAAAATATTGTAAGACTCTTCAACACTTGGCATCATGGAGTACTTCACAGTGCATGCATAACTAGAAACTGCTGCTAAATTAAGCTTTGAGATTTTTGTGTTTTAGAGTGGTCAGACTTTGAAGTGATAAAAACTTCAGCTTTAATCAATATGAAATGAATGCCAAGATTACAATATTTGTTTGGGTTCCTGTGTTATAGATGGGCCATTTGTAAGTTCAATATTCTAATAAATAGCAACAGACAACTAACAGTGGCAATGTTTTCAATTAAAATGTGAGAAAGTCCTAAAACATAATACACTCCTGATAACTTTAACATTTGTAATCATGTCATGAAGTAAAACAATGTATTGACAAGGTTTTGACAGATCTAGTGTGAACAAATAGTGTGTACTCACTTTGGCCTTTGCCTTTTGTGTGGTGCTCAATGCCCATCTTTCATTGACATCTCAGTGAGGAGGAAAGGGCCAATCTCTCATGTGTTTGGTAGCCTGAAATAGAAAAAAATACCAAAATAGTTTTTCAGAGCACTGTTAATTAACTAGAATTCTGCAGAGCGCTAAACCAAAACTGGGAGTAGATTAATTTAAGCATCAGCAATTCCCATATTTCAGTTTTCATGTCGTGAATGGTGCTACATATTTTGTAGTAAATAAATTATCTATTGAGCTTATTACACGTATTAAAGGTCCTATATTACACAAAACTGACTGTTGAGCTTTTAGTCATGTTATTTGCTAGAGATACATGAGCAACCTGTTACTACTGTCTAAATGTCCAAGGCTCAAAATGGTCTGTTCCACCGTGTGATGTCATGTGGTGAAGTTCACAGCTACATTTTACTCTATGTTTAATAGAGATCGGCAATTCAATTGGCCAAATGATTACAGTGAAGGTGTAGGAAGTTTAAAAACACAATAGAAGACTTCCTCCATTGACACATGACATCACAAGATGGAGCAGAGTATTTTCTGTTTGAAAGATGAAGTAACTTAAATAAGCAGGGTGTGTGTCCTTTCGTTGAATAAAAAAAAAATTGTTTAATGAGGAAACAACATCATAACATAGATCAGAAAATAGTGTAATACGGATGCTTTAAGCTTATCCAAAGGACAGAAAGTGAATATGATGTTAGGATATAGAAGGACATAGCCTAAAAACTGGTCAACACATATTTGAAAAAAAAAGAAAAGAAAAGGAAATCTAACTAAATTGTAATTGTCATATCAATCACTTAAAAAAACTTTACTTTCATCAGTGTAAATATTTGCCTTGTATTACAACTCTGCAATCTTTTGATGGCTCAGTCCTCCAAAGAGACCACATTGAACAGTCTGAAAGATAATCAATAGTAGGTAAAGACTATGAATTATGATGCATGAGAATGTGACAAGAACAAACAGAGGCATTTTCTTTTCTTTCATAAGAAATAGAAAAGAGAATCGAACACTGTGACTTTGGATACAGAAGATTAAAACTATCCATTGTTTTGTACATTTTGGACATGCAAATCCTTGAGTCAACAGCTTGTCACAAATAAAGTTTCCTTCAACTCTGTGGCTCATTCATGCATAATATGAAGAGATTCCAAACCTGTTGTTATGAATACTTTTTTGTAAAACTTTAGACTTGCATCAGCACAATGTCATTCAAAGCCACAATATGTAACTTTATGTAATACGTGTAATAGGCATAAATGCATGTTTAGAAAAGTAATTTTGTTAGAGAAGTGAAGGAAGTGTTACCGCCAAAACATGTTAGGTAAATATGCTAATATGCTATTAGCTTTTTACAAATTTGTCCTATTAGAAGAATACCGTATTTTTCGGACTATAAGGCGCATCTAAAATCTCTCAAAAATCAACAGTGGCCTTATAATCCAGTGCACCTTATGTATGACCTTTGGTTGTGTTTAACCTCCAACCGATTTTATGTTGTAACATTACGGCTAATAAGGTATTAGTGGGCGAGTCAGGAGGAGTAATATGTTGGCGACATATTGGGTGACTGTATGGAGCTGTAGAAGGGACGTGGTGAATATAAAATAATAAGTGTGGAAACGAATTATAAGGCGTGTGCACAAGATATTAATAAGATAATAAGATATTAATAAGATATTAACCTGTGCGGGTTATAACCTGTGCGCACGAGTTATAACATGACGGATGTGCTGCTTCCTTCTGCATGATTCGCGCAAGTTTGTATTGCACATGTCATTCCCAGTTCCACACCATGGAAAGTGAGGGAATGTGTTCTAAAGCGCTCCTACGCTTTGGATATAAATCGCGTTTTAAGACGTTCCCTCACTTTTAATAACTCGGGTTATTAACGGGTTATAACTCGTTCGCTTATTGTGCCTTATAATCCAATGCGCCTTATGTGTGGACAATGACACAATTGACGTATTATTTGATACTGAGCCTTATAATCCGGTGCACTTTATAGAAAAAATATGGTACACAAAGTTTAAAATATGGAACACAAAGTTTAAAAAATAAATGCATGTTTTTGTATACTATAATGATCCATTGTAGGGCATAAATATATCTACCCCCACAGAGGATCAAAAATATGGTTGTAACCTTCTATTTCCATAGAATCATGCATGTGACCTTCCACCACTAAAGGTTGCTGTAGAAGGGCCCATATTATGCTGTTTCCTGATCTGTTATAATATATAATGTTTCAGAATCAAAAACATACCTGAAGTTGTGTTTTGCTTCATTTACACATGTTTAACACAGAAACGCTGATAAGTTCGTACACGTGATGTCATGTGTTATTCTGGAAATGCTCCATATACCTTCACTGGAATCACGTGAATCTTTTCAGGCCCAGAATTGCCAAAAATAAAGGTAAATCTTTGAGTGAACAGCTTGACACAAAACAGTGGATGCATTTCTTTCCACTCTATGGCTCATTCGTGCATTATATTAAGAGATTTCAAACCTGTTGTTATGAACGCCTCCATAGTTATATATGGAATGCCTGTAAAACTTTAGACTCCATCGGCATAATAATGATGTTTGGAAAGCAGCAGTGATCGTAATCCACTTGAAGGTCGTCTGGTGAGGTGCGTCTCGTTTAATTCGTAATATATATACAAAGCCCCCCACAGCCCGTTTATCTGCACTAGCCTGCCTGATATGTTTTCTTTCATTATATGTTTTCGCTGCAGATGCTTCCTTCTCTTTAGCCAGTCAGCAAACACAGGGCTACAAGCTAATCTTATCATCATTACATTATGTATTTGTGTTGTCGAGATTAGGGACGTATCCTCTATAGCTTTCAGGGGGATCGCTGCGACTCAAGCAAACAGGCAAACACATGCATTTAGAGTTGGGAGAAGAGTCCAAGGTACATACAATGGCATCCAATAGAGATGTGAGGGGGCTGCTTTGGGGGGTGGATGCTCTCCCACTAACCACAAGGCTGGCAGTTTGATCCCTGCTGCATAATGTACTGCTTTTGTGTAACTGATTTGTTTAATATTGCATTTAAAAAAAACAACAACAAAAACGTACTTTGCCTTTTCAGTTAAATTATATTATTTTAATTTTGTTGTGTTCTGCAATTAAATTTTTGCCATGATCTACTACAGATATTATCGAATCCAGATATGACAGTGCTATCTTAATTAGCACATTAGCATCTGTGTTATAATTGTGTACTGTCACCAGGGGGAGTAGATGACAGTAACAAAGGAGTCAGGGTTTTATGGACACAGAATTGGACCTTCATCCTATTACTGGGTGGGGCCTATATGAGGCTAATTACCCAGAGTCCCCAAATTTCTGTTGACGGGCCTGATTGTCTCTTCAGTGTAAAATTACTCAAGAAGAGGCAAAACATGCTAACAATGTAAAGAGCAAACGTGTAACCCAAAGGCACTGACCTTAATCAGAGCTTGAACCGTCTGTACTTTTGAAATTGGCTTTGGCGTTAATAATTTATTCGCATTGGCATCTATAATAAATCTCTGACTGCAAGTCCCGCTCTGACAGCACCTTTGGTCTTTAATTCAAATCAATTGCAAACAACCATCTTTCATCACAACTCCAAACTTACACACCAGTGATTTATAATTCCGAATCAAGGACGTGAGATTTAAGAGTCAATGTTTACTATAAGAAAAGGTCAAGGCTCGGATCATAAAATGCACCGCAGTGAAATCAGAAATTGAAAAGTTAATAATTCATACTGTTATTGATGTAGGTACTGAGCCAAAAACTCTGAAAAAAGACTCATGAAAATTGTTTATACATAGAACAAGACAAATGCAAGCGAGTTTCCTTTAACCTACAAAACAGGTACTGATCAAAGTAGAACAGGAGCCCAACACTGTCTAGCACAGAGATAAATGCTATAAACAGATAGTCACAATAAAATCATTTATTTTACTTGACATATGTGATAAAAGTGACACTCAAAACTAGTTAGACTGTTACATAAGTGACTTTGAACACTTCTTCTCCTCCTTCTTCTAACTGCTTTTTCAAATGAGATGGTTTTATTTAGTAAAATAGCAAATCATAGACCACAAACTTTGAAGTACGATATATTGTTGAAGTAAAAGTAGACAATAAATGACAATATTGAAAATCATTTATGCCACTGACCATAACCATAAAGCAAATTTATACCACAAAAACTGTTGTTTATTACTAATTGTACTAATTGTACAATATTGTTAAAAAAACATGAGCTGCAATAAATAAACAGCAAAATGAAACACTTTAGTACTTATTTTGCATCTGCAATGAGTCACAGAAGTTATTAATTCAACCTTTTACTAATTACATTTTATATAAAAAAAAAATAGTAGTACTACAGTGCAAAGAAAAGTACATGTGATAAATATTGATCCAAAAAATATAGTCCCAGCTTTCATGTATTGAACAATAAGCTGATATAATAATGGCACAAACACCTCACTCCATGGAAAAATATATTTTTTTGTACAGAGGAAAAATCTAATGTAATCAAAATAATGTTAAAAATGAGTGTGTGATTATTTATTTTTGTCAAAGTGAGTATGACTTCCTCTGTGCTGCTCCTCACCCATTCTTTGAAAACATTGTTCAAAATCACCCTCTTTTTCCCTCCAGTCAGGGGGGTATTTTGTGAGGCTGCAGGTGCTAATGTGATAATGCACGAGTGTGTGATGGTTGTTCCCTTCAACTGGAGGTCTGCTTTTTACACGGCTGTATTATTAGCGCCATAATGCACCTGCACAATGGACTCCCAGCGCCATGCTATAGTATTGTAGGGAGAAAATGGCCGGCTAATCTATGTAACAACTTTATTCACTGGTCTGGCTCTACCTGGTGTCCAGGCAGTGTTCTTATCCAGATGGATACGAGAGAAAATGTTATTTAAAGTCACAGTATTTTTTATTTTTTTTAAGAGACAAAAGTATTTATACTAATAATCCACAGTTGAGCATAAATTTAGTTGCTGTAGTTTTAAAGAGCTTATATTATGCCATTTCCTGATCTACAGTATAACGTTTCCTCAACAAAAACATACCTGGAGTTGAGTTTTGTTTCATTCACACATGCTTAATTCCTGCATATTTTTAGAGTTCCTCTCTCACACAATTTGTGATGTCATGTGGCAATACAGGGAATGCTCTACTGTGTTTTTAAACTCCATACACTTACACTAGAATCATTTGAATCATTTCAGCCCAGGAATTGACAACCCATACAGAACTAAAGGTAAAAGGCAGCTGTTAACATGAAAACTACCACTATATCTATTCTAATCTTTAAAACAATGAATATGTCAAGGGTATTGCATAAAAGGGTAAGCTTCTTCCACTAAAGAAGCGACAAAATTATAGTGTTAAATATACAAAAAAATGCTCTTGACGATACATCGATACAACATCCCATGATATTTATCTAATTCTGATGTTGCAAACCCCAACAAATTATGTGCACATTAAATTCCAGTAAACAGAAAAGCTACAAAAATAAATGCAAAAAGGCTAGAATATAGACAGAAGCAGGGGAGTAAAGATAGAAGCTCCAGAGGCCTGTTACAATAATTACTACATCGACTTAATGTTCAATATATGTTAAATCAAATAATATGTTTTTGGGCTCAGTATTTATGATGTGTAGTTTTCTTTGGATTACTAGGTATTTTTGGTTATTTTTTGGCTATATAAAAATATTTAAGCTGTAAAAGGTTGAATGAATAACTTCTATGACTCATTAAAGATGCAAACTAAGTGTCTTAATCTCTTGGGTTATTAAATTAGACATAAACTGGTTTCAAAATGATGGTCTTTACTTAAGCAATATATCACACTTCAACATTTGTTTTCATGACAGGCCTAAAACTCCATTTGACTGGTGCAGACAGCATAGGGCAATGTTGACGGGACACAGGAGCAGGTAGAGTGAGCCGAAGCAGCAGAAAAGATTCTCTGTTTGAGGTGACAGCTGTCAGCAGGACTGGCATGTATCTGCGTCTGCTGACAATCACCGCTGACCTGTGATGAAGCTCCTCTCCTTCAACTCCCTAATTCTCCCTATTTGTCAAAGTACGGCACAACTCTCAATACATACTCATGGTTACAATATGGAGTTTGTACATCAAAGTAGAGCTTGCTGCAATGTTTTTAAGTTGGTGTTTTGTAACAAGGCATGGCTGAAATAAAGCGTGATGAATTATGTTTTAAGATGTAATTGTACTTGGGGTTCTTTCTTTAAGTGCATGAGTGCTGCAGACTTTTATTAAGACCTTAACATTTCTTCTGCACAGACCCTTGATTGGTAGCCTAGTTATCTGATCCTGAACTTCCATAGACATAACATTATAAATGTAAGAATAGATGGATTTTAAATGTTAAAATATGACACATAGGCCTACCAAGATAAGAATTGGCCTAATTTCCAAAAAGAATAAAATAATCATACTCCTCACTGATCGTGTCCGTCTCTCATATGTGTTTAGTTAGTATAATCTGGTTTCAAAATCAGGAGTAACAGATAAATGTCTTGTCCTTTTTAACATGCCTTTTGTAGAGTGTAAAATAAGCCATTCCACTGTGACCCCATGAAACCGAGCTGCCCTGTGAATGAGAGGGAATTGAAAAGCAACCACCTTTGGCTGCGTCATTCACCTGGGGCTCTTCTATTTCTATGTGCTCGGCCAATAAAAGCCTCTCCACTGACTTTGTGAAAGTGACTTTCAGTGCCTAACCATGTAGGGCCATGATAATGTTGGCCATTTTCATAGGCAGGAGTGAGGGGTACTTGGCTTTTTCAATAAACCTCTGGTGATGTGTTTTGTAATGCATTGGTTATACTTCACAGTAAAAAGCCATTCTATTCCTTCGCCAGCCGGTGCACTTCGCCCTAAATTGCCTTTTCTCCGACTGCCATTCGTTATGCTTTCCACTCGGCTGCGCAGATATCATTTATTTATTTTATGAAACAACAACCCCCGTCAAAACAAAACAAGCTCACCTCCTACCCACCTACAAACTGGCAGCTGGATGGATGGGCACGCCGGCCGACCTGCAGCCCAAATGGACAGGCCCGTGATGAATGTGGAAAAGCATTATCGGCTCTCATAATGGGGATGAATGAAAAGAAGAGCACAGATCAATGGAGAAGAGGTAAGAAATTAACATCCAGGCTGTTTGTATAATGACCAAATACTTCATAGAAAGATGGTGGAAGTGGGAGAATGGAGAGCCAATGCAAGTGGTCCCGAGTTACTGATTCCCCATTATGTGAAACTCAATTTTCCCTCCCGCTTGTCTTTTATCTGCTGCCATTATGGAGACTGTGTTTGTCTGGTGGCAGGGAAATAGGCCTGCTTTGTTTAGACTAGTGTCAGCTATAATGAAAAAGCACCATCAACTGCGAATAGTGGCTCTGTGCAGTGTCTATCGTGACACTCGGCAGATAATAACTATTGATTGCTATCCAGAGAGCTGAAAAAGACAAGAGTGGAAGAAAGAGCAAAAGAAGACAGACAGGCAGAGAGGGGACAGGGATCTATTTTTTCCTCTTTCAGCAATTATATCTTACTATAATAGAAAATTGCTGCAAAGAAAGCATGCTATAAAATGGCTGATTTCGGTGAAGAATTATTCGCAAAGTTCTGTAAAGTTGAGCGGGCAATCACAGCATATTTTTATATCTAATCATGAATCTGTGGCCTGGAGCAAACTTCAGACTATTTCTGTATGTCTTTCAAATTCAAGGCTGTTATCTGCTATTACATTATTTTACAGGGGGAACAGCAAGATGGTCCTTGGTTACATTCTGGTTTATGTCTGTGTGAAGACTGCATGTATTCTGAAAGAAACACATTTGTAACTGTGACTGTTATCTAATCCTAAATGTCAGTAAACACCTCAACAGGCTAAGGAAAGCTATAATACCATACGACTATACTGTTCTAAAATTATTTCTTGATTCTGAGGTGAATATATAGCTCTTTGACTTCTGCAGTTCTTGGTATTTTAAGCAGCGTGTGTATATTAAAAGGTCCCTCGCCTAAAATGCTTGTGGCCATTGATTTTTGACTGTGTATCGATCATAATTGTTTTCCTCTCTATATAAATGGTGACAGTGCTAATTGTATATGCTGCATGTTTTCTGTCCATAGTGACATTTGCACACTGTTCACGTCAGCTCAGCGTCGCACCTTTTTATGCCGCCAGGAAAAGTAATCAAGGCATTTTGTGCAATGGTGCAGTTAAAGGCATTCACGAGCTTGTTTGATTGATTAACTCGGTTTGCAAAAGTGACTTTGTAATCTGAATTTTCATTTTTCATTACAGTGGTTTTATTCCAAAGAGTGCAGGTGCTTAATAACGCATTACCTCAAACGATTCAAGAAAAACATTAAATCATTTCAATAAAGCTGTTTAGTTGGGTCTTGTTTTGTATTCAAACATGGGAGCGTTAAGCTACACAGGCTTGAGGCGCTGCTCAGAACACATCACTTATGTTTAACGCTATTTGACAAGTCTTTAAATCCACATGCAGATTATGCCTGAGCCAGGCGTGTGCGACCTGCCTGTCCACAGTCAAATCCAATATGTTTTACACACGAAAATTACACTGAAGCTAAGCATTGAGATACACGAGAAGAACATTTTCTTGGTGAATTAACATAAAAGAAGAAAACGTTTAAAATGTGGAGCTAAGCTAAATAAATCAGGCTAATCTTCCTTGGAATGTTATTTCCTAAGTAAAAAATAACTAATTTGCTGTTAACACCAGTCAGTGCTTAATCCACATACTACAGTGGAATACTGCAAGAGCAGTGTCCAGTACACGCACTATGTAAAAGTCTGTCGCTCTCTATATAGAGCTGTAAGATTAATTCATCAATCAGAACTTTTAAAAATATAAAAAATAATTTTAAGCAAAACAAAAGGTTATATTTGTGCGCTGTCTAAAGTGGGCCAATGTTGGCAAAATGTTAACTAAAACTAGTTTTGTATAGAACCTGTTTAAGTATTCATACATTGGACGCACTGTCACAGCTGCATTCCCCCGTACAGAGCTGGACACATAATGAGCCCCTGCTTCAGAGAGGGGCTGAGCAGCAGAGGGAGCAGAGCTGTTTGGCACAAGGCGAGAAGCAGCCGCAGGGTCAGAGCTGCCCCGCTGTCCTCATACCGACATTATTCCAGCCACACTGTGCTTCAATGCCCATAGTCAATGTGGGGCTCTTATGGAGAGCCATTTGAATTAATTCATTTTACACACTGCACATCCCTGCTGTGGTACAGGCTCCTGCACACTGCCAAAACGCAGTAAGTACAATTTTTAACTTCTTAAAAAGAGGGAGTTGAGTAAAAATGTTGACCTAAACTTTTCGAGGTCTGGACATCCCACATAGAACTGCAGCCCATAATAGGAGGTGATGTATCAATGAGATGAAGCTGTGACACTAGTCAGAGTTCATCATGATCAGCACAGTGCCCCCTGTCTGTCTGTGACAGCTTCATGTAGAACAGCACTAAACATGTCAGTACTGGATCTGATCTCTAACTTCATCTAGTCTACCTCAGAGAACTGTCTATAGCCATTTGTTGTGTCATACCCCTCGGTTGGTTGCAGTTCTTGCAGGGCAACTGGCATTTTATGTCTGTGCACAATTCAGTGACATAACTGAACAAGATTTCCAGTATGAGATCACATTTGGTCAGTATTATTGTAAATTTAAACTTACATTGTTTTCTATGGGAATATAAAGTAGTGTTTTTGGTGCAGGGAAAAGTATTTTAAGGTAAGATGTCTTTATTTTTGCCCTCAGGAATGTGTCTTCTATACATTCCTAAACTCTTAAGAGTGTGAGTGCTGGTGGACTGATTCAGCACTTCTGTTTACAGGGGCAATTAAGAGAGAGCAGCAGAGATTACATCTGTGGCCCTCTACTACAGTATAATGTACATCAGGCTGTTCAGGCAAGATACAGTAAATAACATTTAAGATCTTTATTGGCTGCATTGTCACTGTTACACGAGCCATTGTACACGCGAGGCCTCCATGAAAATGCAGGGTTCATTAAGGGGTTGTACCCAATTTTTTATCTAATAAATTAAAATAGATTAAAGGATCAAAATGAGATCACTGTCTGGTGTCTGCATTAAATTACATAGAGGGTATAACATCTACTAACCAGAAAGCTAGTGCACGGTCTGCATGCTAGTTGTTGTTCGCAGCGACATCCAAACGTTAGAATGGTATAAACACAGGCCAGTGAATCAGCTGATACTAGGAATGCATAAGGAACAGTGAGAAAGTTTGGGTAGCTGCAAACAGCTTAAGATGAACTTTTTCTGTTTTTCACATTTTTAACACAGCAAAAAAACAGGTCCATGTCAGGTACATGCCGTAACTATTAGAAGAATATTCCTCACATCCAAATATGTATTATTTGCTCTTGGTATAGAATAACTGTAGAGCTGTACGGCAGGTCCACAGTTCCTTTCTTTTTACACAGCACATACAGTGTTGCCTCCAGGCGGATATAAAGCAGAAAGAAGATTGGGTGATGCATGCAATTTTGATGAAAATCAGTGGGGTGCAGGCAACAGCGTTTAGTTGTCACACAGCAGAGCAGCAGGAGGAAGAGGAGGAAGAGGAGAGGACAGAAGGACAGGGATAATGTTCTATTCGGATAAGTATGCAAGAGGCTTTGGACACAAGAAGCATCCTTTCACCATCATTCTTTATCATGTAAACTTGTAAAAAAAAACATGATTGTGGTTTTTAGGCAATGCTTGATTATCTGAAACTGTGAAGTTTGTGAGTAAAACATCATGTTCCAGCAAAACAGAAAAAAAAAAAATATCTTAAAAGCTGCTATGTAAATAAAACAATGTGAATGTTACAGCTGATTCACAAAACTTCAGCAATAAGAAAAATACATAATAACAGTATGACTATTAAATTCACTGCCGGTAATGCAGGACTCAGGTGAAACAGCATCACTTAAACTTATTTTCTTTATGATTTTGATTCACAAAATGTATCCTATTTATTTTTGTCCGTTCTATATCAACCCTCACCCACCAAACCATAATAGTAGCAGTAGTACCATTTAGTCTTATTATTTTATGAAGCAAACAGAACAGCTACAATGCCACTAGTTCAAAGAGACGGGGGGAATGCATGTGAGTACGGCTCAAGTGAATATAATGGGCAGCCAACAAGTGTTCTGCATTCATGAGCCTACTGTTCATTTAAGGCTGATGTTGTCACGTACCACAAAGTGACAGTCCCTGCATTCTCTTATGTGGTGATACGCCATATACAAGGACCATTAGTTCAACAAACTCAAAGTATGAATATGAATATAAGGTTGAATGTGGCCTGCTAACTCCAGACGAGGCTGAACATGATCACGATGTTTTACAAATAATAAAGTGAATACAGCTATTGACAGTGACCCCAACAGTCAATCACACAAGTAACCACATTTTTAATATATCATACTTCCAATAAAGTACTGGTAAAATCCTGTGTTGAGTTTTCAGATCCTATTAAAAAAGATCATTGATTCATAGACTTAGACATAGAATTTATAGTTACCACTAACACCACTAAAATACTGAAGAAAATGATGAAAATCTAAAAGTTTTAGAAAGAGTGCCAATCATTATTTAACCTCATTCTTCCAAATGTTCAACTCGAGTCAAAACAAGAACAGATCCTTCCTGCCTAACAAAAAGTGTCTTTGTCTTTTGTCCTCTCTTCAAAAGCACTTTAGATTAGACCACTTTGACAGCTAATTTAAAAAAAAAGTTATCAAGAAATAAAAAATATATATTTAGTATGTGACATTAGGGTTGGAGTGTGGACATGTTTTGGACAGTGAGGCTCTTGCTTGACAAGAGCTGATCACCCCAGAGAGCCCAGTGTGTCTGTGACTCTCTTATCGTCTCACTGCTCCACACAGCAGTGACAGAGCGCAGGCCTGGGTCTAAAAAGCTGACAGGCCGGGAACGGAGAGGCTGAATACACAAACAGAAATAGATCAAGATGAGATGGAAGGATATGATGCCTAAAAATGAGACAACTACTCAAATTTTAATCCAGATTGAAAGTCATTTCTAATCATCACTGATCAGCTTGGAGACTTGACTCCAAGTGATCTATTAATATGTGATCAAATGTGAAAATAAATGGGTGTGCTGCAAACTGCTATGGTAATAGAAAACGGTGGTCAGATCTTGGTTCAGCGCTACCTGAATGCACTGAATGACCATGTTATACCATCAGTAGATTTGTAGAGCATATTTCAGGGCCCTAGATCACACTATTTTCTGATCTGTTTTAATCTTGTTTCCTCATCACAAACATACCTGGAGATGTGGTTTGTTTCATTCACACATGTTTAACACACTAACTCTGCATATTTAGGTTGAGTTCTTCTCTCAAACAGAAAACACTCTGTTCCATCTTATGATGTGATATGGTAATACAGGAAGAGCTTCACTGTGTTTTTAAAGTCCATACACCTGAAATGAAATTCACAGACGCTAAGCTAAACATCCATAATATTTTAAGTAAAAAAAGCATATATAAAATGCAAAACACTGTGAAATGATTTAGTAAATTTGCCATTTAAAAAGTTTCAGAAACAGATTTTAGATAAAAATTATAGGTCTTGTGGTCATGTGTTACCACATAGCTGATTATGCCTGAGCAAGCTTCCAAACTTTTAATATTATTTTATTTTGGAATATCTATGGGAAAAATAATGAAAAATATGCTTCCAGAACCAGGGGGTGGGACATAAGTGTTGAGCTCCATAGACAGAACAGACAAGCAAGTTACATTAGATAAACACTTTGTAGAAGCATCAATAAGCCAAAAACAAAATGAGGGTCTATATTTCTTCAACAGATGTCGCTGAACAGTATAATAAAAGGATTGTCAGTTAAAACCATGCCTTAGCAGAAGATTTTGTTCTCACTATCTTCTATACAGCAATGTATTTGTTCATTTCATTTATAATTAAAACCACAAAGGATAAAACGTCATACATTTACATAAGCCTACATGCAGCACAACTCTCTATGAAGTTATTGCACAGGATGTTATTACAGTCTGTTGATGCAACCAAAACACAGGGGACTTTGTTGTAAATAAAGCATGACCATATGTTTATTATTCATTGCACAATGTTAGCGCGCATTTGGACTTCCCTTTTCTCATCTTCTCAGTTTCAGCCTCAGGAGTATATTTTGAGAAATGTTCCAGGACGACTTGGGTCTCATTGTGCTTGTTGACTTATTCAGTTATTCGACCATGTGGCAAACAGATACTATTTCCACAAATGGACCTCCAGCTCTGAATGATTAATTGTCAGAAGGCTTTTAGCTCCAAGGCTGCATCTTCCAACAGATGCAATGGCCACTGCTGAGATAAATTGACGGGGCTCACAAGAAAATAAAGGATATGTAACTGTGATGGAGTATAGTCATTTCACTTTGGAGAAGAAACAAGCAATTTAGAGCAAAAAAGCCATCTACTGTTATAAGACCTATGGTCCTAACAACTTATGAAAATTATTGAGACAAATAAAAAAAAATCTAACATTATAAAATGATGAAGGTGAAAAGATGACGTGGGAGAAAACTCAAACTAATGTAAAAAATCCACCAACACATTATTCCTTCACATCATTTGAAAACACTCAAAGATGGAGTAAATAAATCTGTAAATCTGTAAATACACATATTGCGTGATTGCCTGGGAATATTGCCCAGTGCATTTCCTGCTTTATGTTTTTTGTGACTAGAGCATTGTGAGACCTCCTTCTCCCTGATGCCTGCTTGCAAAAGTTATTCTGATACAGTTCAATGCAGGGCAGCAGTCTGCCCCTGTGCCCCCCACAGGGCCAGAGCTCCTACAGAGCTGGGTCCTGGTATTTCCAATGCGTCGGCTCGAGCTGTGAGTGGAACCAATGCTAGTGTGATTAGTCTGGCTGGGGGGTAAATGAAAACCATTATCAAGGTTTTTCTCCCTGCCGCATCCTAATGCACTGCAAAGGAGAGAGGTGATTTGAATTTGTTCAGCTGCTGGAGTAATGCTGGACTGCCACAATCGTACTTTGTATTTTGTTTTACTGTATTTCTTCAAAAGAGCATCATTATCATGTGATGCACTCATATAAAGCTGTCACTGAAGTGAGATGTGGAGCCTCGAAACGGCACATTCATTTTTTTTCTATGGGTTTACACTTCACACAGTCTATCCATTCCTTTTGTAGCTCTTATCCAGGGCAGGATGCGGAGGCAGCAGTTTAAGGGATGACCACAGTTCCCAAGGTGTGCCCCAACAATCATCATGTGTAGTGAAGCATTTAATTCTCAGGTCAGGATTGTTGAAAGTAATTTGTCAACATATCTGTCAATATAATCTGTAACGTTTTGTAATACCTGTTTGTTGTGCAATCTTTTGATGTACAAACATCATAAATCATAATTCAGTCTCATTAATGAGCAGTGACACATAGTGTGAAGAGCAAAGCTTAATAGTCCAAAAGGGATCTATTTAGAATGATGAAAGAGTATCCATTCCAGAGCACCGAGACAGAGCCCAGGCATTTAAAGAAACAAAACAGCCAAAGCTCACTGTACAGTGAGATCAAAATGGATGAAATGCCTGGCTCCATGTTTGTTTGCTACACCTGTTAGTTTAATTGCCAAGCTAAGACTTCTTCCTTTCCTTAATTTCCTCCTATTGGTTTACTCTCTTGTTTTTCGGCTCTTCCAATTTCATGGCTGGGCATTCCCCATGTATAATTCATGAGTGACATGCTTGTTTTACACACCACGTACAAACAGCCATGTTGCGGCGCCCTGAGGGGTCTCCATGCCAGCCTGTAATCTGCTTGCACACAGAGGGACCGGCTCGAAGCTCTCCTTACCAATTACACTCAAGTCCCCACAACGGGCCTTTCCCCTGACACCAGCCCAGGTTGTGATCACCACGTGCTTCAGGAAGAGAAAGCAATGCAGCGTACATGTTTACGTCTCAAGGGGGGGTAATGGGTTGAGTGCTGAAGAAGAAAGTAAAAACACCTTTAGCCATCTGACAGTTGCGAGGTTAGATGGAGCCGGCGACACGAGTTCGGACAAAACCTTAGCACACAAACTGAAAGGACTTTGCCAATATTCCGGCGTAAGTGAGTGTACACAGAAGGCGGATAGTGCAGGTAAAAGGGTAAAATGCAGTGCCGCGTAGTGGGTAATGAGCTCTGATTGTTTGTGACGGCCTGTAGTGGGGCTGATTTCCCAGTTGAGGAATGGGGGCTTTGTACACATCACAGGGCTGTCAGGAGTAGACAGAAAATGGGCCCATAGCTGCAGAGCTCTTCAGAAAGAGACAGCCAGAACCACTTCACCATTTAGCTTTAGACAGCCGCGCAGTCTGCAATGTGATGAAGAGAGTATTTTAAATATTTTGTGATGCAATTCTGAGCTCATTTGCATGGAAATGTGCAGTGGGAGGTTGTGTGGCTGAGATGCGGAACAAAACGCAGTTGTTATTAAAAGGGCACACTCAATTACTGATTCGCCAAATGTATTTATGTTAGAACTTACAAGAACTTAGGGTAAGATATCATCAGAGAATTCTTCCTTAGTCTCTGTGATATTACCGTATTTTTGTTGGTTGGCTATAACAAAATAGATGGAAATGTGCTGATCCTAATAATTGCCTCAACTGCCTGAAATTAACTTCAGCCACAAGGGGTGAGTAAAATAAAAGGCCAGATAAAATGAGCATGGGTCTTTAAGTATTTACTTCAGATGTACTAAATGTTTCAATCCTAGTCTATACACTGTATTTTTCCCACTGGGCTAATGCTTTACTAAGTGCCTGTGAATATATAGAATTATTTACAGATTTCAAAATGCCAAAGCTGGTATGGCTCTGTAAGCATTTTTAAACAACTGATAAAGCAGCAGCTGTTGATGTGGAGTTAGTGCATTGTAAAGATGATTTCTTTGTTTCGCTTTTATTGTCCACAAGTTACATTCATATTTTGTCAGTGTAATTACTCTTTTGATTAGGGGCCATAAAAAGCTAATGGGTTTTGTTTGCATACACAGCATTATACACTGGATTGATATCATTTTTCCATTAGAGGTCCCTTCACTTGTTGACGCAAAGTCAATAATTCATCAATCCAGGCTTGTTTTATTCATAAGACTAAGGAGGATCATTAAAGCAACTTTTCTGAGCTTTGATTCCTACTCAAGCGGAGGGAAATGATTACTGTTAGTATCGGAGGACAACAGAAGTCTGAGGCTATATATAGTCCCCCAGGAACAAACCTGTGGAACAAACAAAACCAGTCTGTTACAAGCATGTGTTCATGCTGAGGATTTCCTTGATTTCCTTTCGAGTTATTGGTGGTTTTCAGGTTGGAGATGATGTCATATCATCACATATCATGTCATACTTCCAGGTGGGCTAGAGGCAATTTTCTCTATTGACTGCATTGTCCCACAAAATGTAAATTCACCAATTTTGAACTTGATCATTTCTATTAGTAGCTAGATCATGGAACTTTCTATAATTCAACAAAAATCTGTAATATTACCTCATCCAAATATTATTGGTGTATAGAATGTTGTGATGTTATCTGAAACCCAGCAATTGTTGATAAGAGAAAATGTAAAAATGTGTGAGATTGCAAGTGCAACAAAAAAAAAACCCTCCTTAGAGAGCCATATGCGATTAACTAACAATAATTATGTTGGTGCAAAGATTAATTGAAAAAAGATCAAACTGATTATGTGAAAAGGTGAACAAAGGTATCTCAGTATTTTTTCAGAGGCATATCATTTACATTTTCATTATACTGTATAAGGAAGGCTGATGTACACTTTAGTCTCTATAAGATAATGTGTTCTCTGAATTTGAGCCATTCTTCTGTGGCACTGGGTTGCACCAGCTCTTGAGGAGGATTTTGCATTGGCATGTTTCTAGGATGACGGGAAATACTCTGAGCAGAAACATCACGCTAATTTAATGCAGAAAAATCTAAAAAGTCTGAGAGGTTTCTGCAGTAATAGTGTGTGAACATGAAAATCTTATCTTAAAGGTTGTATAGAGGGTTTTCCAAGGAATGAGAATTACAGCGACTGTTTGTCTGTTTTCAAATGCTGCGCATGCATGAAATGATTACTTTAGATTTACGTTTATGTTTTCAATGAAGTAGTTTATCCTAGAAAACAAGTTTGCTCCTCATTGCTGCAGAGGACTTGTAAATACAACTAATGAACTACTACTACAAGAAGCAGCAGCAAATTGTTTTTTTCAAAATATTGAAAATCACGTTTTCAGATACAGAATATTGCATTCTTGTCCTGAAAAACGTCTATCAAGCTCTTGGAAATAAAGTATGTTTTCAAATAAGCAGAAGTTACCTGTCCAGACGTAATTTAGTGACAAACACATCAGTCTTTAGACCCTTCGGCTGCTTCAGTGCAGCCATTGCTGGATTGCTGGAAGGAATCTCAGAGAATCACCTTAGTTTAACATAGGTCCTTTTCCACTTCTCTTTTCTCTTTCTCTCAACCTCACAAGACTTTCTTTTATAGCTAACTGGTAGTGGAGTCTTGTCTGCCATCGCAACAAACTTTATGCTAACTGTGGGGAAGGAACACCTCAAAAAAAGCCGTTAAGAACCTCTGCATTGGTTTAGTAAACAGCTCCTTGCATCTGTGGAGTACGTAAGATCCCTCGTAAACCACGTAATCCCAGCACGCCGGCGTGTCAGTTACTCTAGAAATGTCCAATAGTCCAGAAACAGCAATTCTAATGAGGTACCCCCGGGCTAATGTTTATCTGGCCCCAGCACGTTGACTGTTGATGGATTTTAATTCTCTTTTTTATTGGTCTTCATAATTACAAGGCTGCTGCATCTCTATGCTATTTTGAACTTTCATTGACAAATTAAAACAAACAAAAAAAAATCCTCCATTCCAACCTTTAAGAAGGGTTAAAATTTATTGTAAGACTTTGACATGAAAACAACAGCGTAAACATACATGGATCTAAAAACTAAACCTGTTATGTCAGTATGATGCAAAAAATGTTTCTGCTCTCATTTTGAACTGACTAGATGCCTACCGAGCTGCCATTTGAGCTTCCTATGTGTAGAAGGGAAGCGTGAGGAGACAGGGCAGAAATACATAAAACAGTCAAAAGTTTAAAAAGTTAAAAATAATTCGAACTTTTTTCATCCTTCCAATGAAAAAAGAAAAGATTACCCTTCAAGGGCCAATTACAATATAGATAGACGCGACGGGTTGATATGCATAATTAGGCCGTATCATCTCTGTGCAATGACGTAAAAAGTACATACCAGAGGGCATAGCTGATCTTTTAGGGGGATATATTTAGAGGAATTACATTATTTAAAATAAACTTTAGAAATAACATGTAGCCCATAGTAAAGGATATGCTATATGGCTTTGGCAAATCATATCTGTCTACATGGGCAGGAAGTTACATGTTGATTGGGCATTTTACACACTTCCTTATCCAATAAACATGCATTATTACTCCGTTTGTCAACAGTTCTTCAATTACTTACTATTTTCAACTTAAAACTGCACAACAAGGTCACCCATTAACTATTGTTCTCCCTACAGTTTTCACCATGTGTCCAGCTGAAGTGTCCTTGGTGACTTGCCCGTTTAGTTAGCATATGTCTTTCAGAAATATTAGCAAACAGTCTTCACCAAGTCTAATTTTCCATCTGGAGTGAACAGCAGGCCGACAGACTGCTGCAGACCTGTGTACCTTTTATGTTGATGTCACCACTTGTTCTGACCTGGAGCGTTGCGTTAGGGCTTTGACCTTGCCCTCCATGTCTAATTCCCCTTTAGCTATGGATTGGCTCCTTTCCTTCTAAACCTGACTTTTTCCCCATCGATTCAGGTCATTTTGTACCTGAGCACCACCATTAATCTGATTATGAGCGTGTCTGGGTCCGGTTCATTAGTCTGGCCCAGCTGTGTGGTGTGTGCAGATGCCCGCTCGGCCGTGAGGATTTATCACAGAGCCATCGAGGCCTGAACAAAGTGCCACGGATCACACCGCTGTCATACTATGAACACGTACATGCAAAATATAGACCGGCCCGCGTAGAGGATTGACTTTCACCGAGTCATTTGTCAAAATAATAATAGGTCAAGAGAGGAAGCGTTGTGAAGTGAAAGAATATAATAGGGTCTGTGGAAAGTATGGCACGAGCACTACTTTTAAATTTGTCCTGTAAACTAGCACAGGAAGAAAAAGGTGCGGCCGGGATCCAGGCAATACAGCGGCTCGCCTATTGGTCTCAAGTCAATTGGATCTCAGTTCATATTGCAACTATTACCACAATAGCGTTGGTAGAGCGTTTGTCCACTGATCCAAAGGTTGCCAGTTTGAATCGATATAAGCAATATTGAAAGAATGAGCTGATCGGCAGGTGCTTCTCTACTGCTGTTGTTGTGTCCTTGGGCAAGACACTTAAATGGGTCCTTGTTGTAGCACTCGAAGGTAGGAAACTGCTATGTAAAAATGAGACAATTTTTATTACAAATATTTTTACTGCGTTTATACCATAGACCGTATATATGAATGGACATAGTTAACGCGTTAGCCGTCGCGTGCCAAATAGGAAGTGCTCCAGGAGGCTCTTCCGGCTCCTTCTGACTCTGGCTCCCATTGACTTACATTATGATCTTGCTGCTCGTCTCTCTGTACCTGCTGCAGTGATCCTCTTCATCTTGGTCTTAAAATGTTCTTATTAACCCGCTCTACATGATCCTGAAATTTTTTTCCGCTATTTTGTTAGTCAAAAAAATCCTATTCATAACATAGAGCCTGGCCCCAGATTCGCTCCTGTAACCGTTAGCATCAGGAGCCTCATCTGAGCGGCGCTGAACGCTATGGGTGACGTCACACTCGCTTAGTCCACTTTTTTATACAGTCTATGGTTTATACCTATGTAAAACTTAATTGCATGTGTTTTATAGTCTTGTAACGCATAAGAGCTAATATAGTTAATAGGTACAGTTTACAGTTCATTGGATTGAGTATTAAATTTTGTGTTGTCATAATAATATATTTCCAAACTTGATTTTTATATTAGGTGGTTTGATTCTCTGCATTTTTTTTCAATACCACAATGATACTCTCAACATATTCTTCTTTTTTATACTAGAGTCATTTTCAACATAAAAATAGTAGTTTATTAAATTTTCCCTATCTAGTTTTGATGCCAACTTGTTGTAGCATCAAAATTAGTATTGATTTGAATCTGGGTATTGATTTTGTGACTACTCTAAAACCAGATTTGAAGTAAGAACATCCAACCACATCTGGCAAGCTGCATTACCTACATTATTACAAAACAAGTTACAAGTAGGTTAATTCCTCCATAAACGCTTCTAATAAAGTCATTTGCAAGTAAATTAGAACAATAAAAGTGTCTGAACGGCAGTAATTTCGTTGCATAAGTCAGGGGCCCAGTCACTCCTGCCGATGTAACAATATGTGACAGAGGGGACGGATCAGCCGAGTGTTGAGCGATTGTGTGTGATGGGGCCAGGGGAGGAGCTGAGGAGAGGCTGCTGTGGAGATGAGGCTGCTCTAATCAAAGAGGAGAGCTGAGGGTCCAAGGCTCACAGATGTGCTCCTCCAGGGAACAGTGCAGAGAGCAGCTGGAGAAACCCGAACGGGGGAGGGGCAGAAAAACGCAAGCATAAGATGACACAAAGCCCCGGTCGCTTTCAATGCAGGAACGAGGAGCGGCGTCAAATTCATTCTAAACAGTAAAAATAAAGTGCAGATTGTAATTAAAGACAAATGAGATTGCAAGATTGTTATTAGGTCAATGATTTATGATTTATCATTCATGTCTGTCAGCTTTAAGGTCAACGATGGCTTAGTCAGCTAAAGTTTGATTAGGCAACAAATGATTTGATTGAAATCATAAAGGTTACACAAGAAGGAGAACGTTGTGAGGAAATAACTGGGTTTAATCTCCTTTTTTATATGAAGATGCTGTTTATAGTACTTATGTGTATAAATAGTTGTTTTTACGTGAACTGTGTGTATAGTTTGGATCAGATACGTGGTCAGATCATAGAGACATTTAAAGTTATATGTAAACTTTTTAGTAGAGGGTGCGCCATGTGCTGGTCTCTATTAGATATTACTGTTTTGACTGGAATGTTCCATAGTATCTCAAAAGTATTCCAGTTGAATATTTTTATTGTTTAAAAATACATTAAGCACATTTATACTTAAATTGGGCTAAACTCAACACAGATCTCCTACTTATTCTCTTCTTATTCTTTACTTATTCTCTTCTATTTATTCTCCTCCTACTGTTAAGAATATTCAATTACAAGTTCATTTGTAGTCTGTTCTTTGCTATTCACATGTTGTCCCTTGTCCCACTCCCCTTCTTGGGGAGTGTAACTGTTTCAGATGCTGCTGTTCCAGTTTGGACTGCGGTGCCCCCTAGTGTCGAGGACCTGGACCCCTCCCTCCTTCATGTCCTGGATCAATCTGTCCTCATCCTGTTAAATTAGTAGTTTCCCTCTGCCAATAGCCTTGGTCTACAGATTTACAACCTTTTGGCAGTAGATTCGTCCTGGCCATCTATGCCTGTCCGTCCATGGGAGTGGATCTCTCCTTCACTGTGGTTCTCCTCGAGGTTTCTCGTTTTTTTCCCATTGGTTTTTTCCTTTGAGTTTTTCACTGAGTTTTTCCTTGCTTCATTCTCTGACATCTTTGTTTGCTAATTTAACAATTTTGTGAAGCCTGCCGAGATAATTGTTGTTATGATTTTGGGCTATACAAAAATAAATTTAATTGAATCTGTCCTGTAACCTGACCTGGAGACATCGCTAGATATGTTGTAGAACATTTCAGACCAAGCAGTAACATCTCAATGGAGGCAAGCAAGCAGTGTATCCACCTCTAGAAAAATGATATAGTGTACCTTTAATAGTGTTTTTTACGAGAATGTAGCTTTTAGTGGTTGTTGTTTTAGATTTTATGCCACTTCCTCTTTTTGTCAGCTAATCAATGAACACATTTTGAGAATTTTAATCGACAACACCTCTACTGCCAAGGATTTACATTTCTGGCAATCTTGTCTTGCTTGAATGAAAACTCAAAACTCTTCATCACATTTTGGTCATATTTTGAGGCAAAGGTCCAAGAAAAAAAAAAAAAAGAAAAACTCTATTAACAATAAAACCGCAACCGGCTGTTCAAATGTTTCTGATTGCCTTGTTCTTACTTTCTTTACTTTATACTTTCTACAGTCCAATGATGACTCAACTTTTTTGGAAGGAGGAGCAATTTCTCAAAACAGTGATTTTACTCCACCGCTTGATATACAAAATTGTGGAGTTCATAAATTGGTCGGAGTGGTCAAATGATGAGCCCCATTTTGAATCAATACAACAGTTCACCCTTGCAACGGCTTTTTTCATTTGACATTTTAAAAGGACGTGTTTGCTGGGTGGGCAATAGAACGGTGCCCATTGTTCCTTTGTGGCGCGCAGATTGTTTATCGACGCAGCGAGGGTGCAGTGCGGAGGATTCTGTCGGCCCTCATGTCCTCCGGAGACAACTGAAAACTCCTGTTCATCTCCACATCAATACAGTGCACCCATTGCATCAGAACAACACGGGCTACGCAACTTCTCCCCGTAATGCTCGCACAAACACAGAGCATGGCCAACCTACAATAAACACAGTCAAATAATACCAGCCAACCACAAGAGTCCTTTCGAGTTGTTTAACCTGATGCAAGCTTAAAGCAAACTTATGTAACTCTATAGCTGTTTTCCGATGATAATCAATTAGTAGCTATACATTTTCTACCAAGAGCCCAAATCCAATATATTCAGAGCTGAACGTGAAAAGTGAAGTTTTAAAATTGGGAAAATGATGAAGAATTGTATGGAATGCATTATAAGAAGAGGTGCAATATAATATAATATTATTTAGCATTTGAATCTAAGACTGGTGGAGACTATAAAATACAATTTGTTCCTATAAATGGTTAAGAAATAGGTCAAAAATAGATATGTTTTCTTTTAATGGTTGTTGTAATGGTTATTGGCAAGTGAATTAATAAGAGAATCCAGAAAAGACGAGCACTGAAAGAACTGAAACATTTCTCAGTACATAAAAATTTTTTAGGGCTGCAAAAA
>KN502354.1:0-22057 GCA_000787155.1 Scartelaos histophorus | reverse complement strand
AAAAAAAAAAAAAAAAAAAAAAAAAAAAAAAAAAAAAAAAAAAAAAAAAAAATCTAAACCCAGATCAATACCAAAACTACTACAGAGAAAGAAAATAAGTAAATAAATATAAACAGAAACAGTAGGACAAAGATCACCATTCCTAGATAGTTTGTCTTAGTCATAAATCTGTATTTTGAGTATTTTGTGCTTGAAATGATAAATATAATATCAACTATATTGTTAAAAAAAAATTCTTTCAGCATTTTGGTATCAAGTAATGAGCCTTCTCCTTAACATTAACATTTAGTTGAACATTTTTGTATTGTGACTACCAATTTTGAGCATAATATAGTTTGAAATTCTGAACTCGAGGAACAAAAAGGTTAATAAGAGGAAATACATTGATATATAGAGTCTCATTCACTGTGATACTTGAGGAGTCACATCCGCAGCCATGCATGTGTTATTTATACTCGAACAGGGATGACTCCAAACATGCACCCACTCAGATCATTGCACATTAATTTATATTTGCATGAGTAAAGCCCTGCGCCAATTATTAAAACACACCTCCTACCATGGCTACTCTTTGTGCATCTCTCATGAATTGCTCTCATTTTGCATTCAGAGCCGCGTACGGCAACTTCAAATTAATGCTATTCAGTTCCCAAGCCTAATCCCCCAACATCATGATTAAAAATGCTTTGGCTTTTATTTGCTTTATCTCTGTTGCTCTGCGTCGAGATAATGCATGTCTTTACGAGTCTGACGAAGTTGCCGTGCCATTTGTAGCGGTTGCTCTGATATTTGAAGGTTGACATTCAAATCCAGTTCTCTCTACCTGCGTGCTGTTATCTGTTTGAGCGAGGCAGAGCGAAAAGGAGCAGAGGTGCTGTGCTGCAGGGGAACACAGATCTTCAAAACATAATGAGGCTTTGCTGGGTGCCTCTGCGCTATAGGCCCTTTCACTGAAAACGGTGTAAAATCGTCCTATTCTTCTGCAGGGCTGGAGGGCCTCACCTCGAGCTAATCCACAGACTGCAAAAATAATGCACTTCACTACAGCATAGCAGGTTTGGGCTTTATCACAGCTGTGGAAGAGCAGTCTTTTCTGTAGTAACTCTTTTGGGTTTCTTGCCAGGCATTTTAACAAGAGTTCTGTATTCGCATTATATTAAAAATGTTTTCCACTTTTAGTTATCTTCATTTATGACATATTTTTGAAGATATGCTACCCAATAGTCCACTAATTCCTCATAATAAAACCAAACTTGACTTTAGTTTGCCTAGGTTTTAAAGTGGTATTTGTACTGTTAACACAATTCTTATGATTTTTTAAAATATTTTTTATGTTTTATTTTTTCCTGGTATTTAGTGATAAACAATATTATGTCATAATTTTATATTTTCTTCATTGAAAAATGCAATATTGAACAACTTACAAATAACTTCAAAGCTCCAGAACTGAATCTCTTCTCTTCAGCTTCAAAGCGTATTTTCATTGATATTGTGCCATTGGTATTGTGTTTGTGTGTTGAAGAACATATGGCATAAATGTGATGTTATGCACTTATGAAGTTATTATTATTGTTAGTTTCTTGTCCTTGTCAACCAGCACTTACTCAAACAGACTTTCACTACATCTTTCCATGGAAACATGCAAGTGGTGGGGAGGAAAAAACGTATATCAGGATTTTCTTGGAGCCAGATCACAATGTTACCTAGATTCATACAGACATTTATATTTAAATCAGCTAAAGGCTAAAGTCATCTGATTTGAAAGTTCACACTTCATTGCAATTGGTTAAATCCACGTGTCACTCACTCAGACACCGCTGAAGTCTGACCAGTAGAAGGTGAGAAAAAAACATCTTTGTTTGAGCATAGAGTTGCCCTCAACAAAAGAATAGAGAACTGCAATATGGCCATTTCTGTCACAGAAACACCACCATGCCCAGCCCTAAAACATAGTAACTTCACTTTGAGTGTCTTGCCTGTTGAAAATTATAAATGATTTAAATGATGACAACTGCACAAGTTAAGAATTAGGAAACTGTAAGGAACTCAGAGTTTGGTGCAGAACGCTGTTCAGGGGTGTGTGAGTTAAAGCTTTGATTGTTCTTATATGCTTCACTGCACCGGATTTCAGACGGGCAACCTTTTTTCTTGAAGCTCCAAACTTCTATCCCCTTATCGAAGCCTCTGCCTCTGCCTCCCTCTCTGGTCGTCATTCTTTTTTATTCTTCTTTCCTTCAGTGTAGAATCTGTATTCCCGGGTTGAGGTGAAACAGCAAGGATGTGATTTCTATAGCACTGCTGGAGACTAGAAGCTCATCACAAACTGGTCTCGGCTGGTTGGGTGAGCGAATCAAATCCAGATAGCACGACCAAAACTATTTCAGATGGAGACCCAGGCTCTCGTCTCCAACAATGAAGCACATTCAATTGGACGCATTCGATTTCAATTCGGGTCATTTATGAGAAGCGTGAGAAAAGACTGATGACATTATGAAATCATTTTTGAGAATATATGATTGGGCTGCAAGAGTAATCAGAAACATGTTGAAATTGCAATTTGTATAGATGCTAATTTTTAAGTATCATAAGTTCCTCCACAAACAGCAAAATATAACTTCCTATTCTGTATTAAAAACTGCTAATCCTGTAGTTTACATGTGCTCAGATGTTTATATTTTAGTCTTTTTGTCATTTCTTCTGGAAACATTTAAAATGTGAACTTTGTAACTAATCATATTATTTCAAAAATTGCAAACTGAATACCATTGTTGGTTAATAATTTTTTTTCCTAAATTGTAAAGACCTAATGTATGATAACAAAAGTGTACCTAAACCATCCTAAAATCTCCATGTTTTTTATGCAACTGTGAACAAATTCACAAAGATTGAGTTCACAATGACTGACCTGGACTTTTTCAAAGCCAAATATGGATGACATCACACTCCATATGCACAGCTCTCTGCATTATGTATAAGGAGGCTTTTTACTTGGGGTGCCTTTTCTCACTGTTGGGAGTCTTTCCTGTTACATCACTGGTGCTGCAAGGTTTTAATGGACTGGTGGCACACAATAACTGTTTTATTTAGGTAAACGCATTCAGGCGGGGATAAAACAGGCTGGATTAAATAATACCATAGACCTATTTTGGATCATTGTGTTGCATGGAAAGACAGTTTTTTTTATTTAAAACTATAAAGCCAAGCCTTATGAAATGCACATGACAATGTTGAAAAGAATCTTGCAGTTACAAATAGTTTACCCCATTTTCTCCATGACTAGTACTGTAATACTTCCTCTTTGAGTTATAAGCAAATAAATGTGAAATAAATAGTGTGCATGTTATTCTGCTCAAATGAAGAGGAGCTGACAGCCTATTTTATGAGCCTAAAACCATTTTCTAGCGCCCACATCACAATTTTTATATTACCACGATTCACTACACTCTAATTCACTGTACTAGCAAGAACAGCACAAAAAGCAAACCAATGCTGGCAACACAAAACACACAAAACTTTCAAATAATATTTACACTTACCTGTTTTAAATGAGTGTAATAACAGCAGAGCAATACGGAAATAATTTATGTGACTTGAGGAATAACAAAAATTGTCCCTGCTTCTCTTAAACAGGACATCTTTTCTTCTAAAGATTAGTCAAGTCCTTTGACTAGTAAAATGACAGAACTGATGTGCCCTGCCACTTCATAGTGGTATTTCACTGCACTAAGCAGCAAGTTTATTTTATTTCCCAGTGTTTTTAATGTTGAAAAACACACATGTGACATTTTTGAGTCAGCATGCATGACGACTGGGAGCAGGTGAAAACAGAAATGTTCTGAGGCCTCAAGCCTTGAATACAGGACAATACCGGATTAGTCATGTAAAAATGTAAATACAATTTTTAGTAAGTCGATACTACTGTGTGATAACACTGTTACAAAATGTTTAAAGCTCATAAAAGTCGGTTTTACATAATATGTCACATGATATATAAAGACTTTGGAATAGAGCAGCAGTTGCTTTCGACTGCATATTAACTGACCATAAGGAAATGAAAATACTTGACTGTGGGCAGAGAGTTCCTGTTATGATGGCCCCCAGTCATTTCACTCAGGAAGCTTGGTAGATGTGGATTCAGCCAACGCTTTAAGTGCAATAGCAGCACTTTAATCCATTTCCGTCCATTTGATGTAACTGCTCTGGCACTTTGTTTTGTCAGGAGGAGGCGGACAGTGAACTGTTAGCTGCGTAAACCTGGACATCCTTATCTCTCTCGCTCTCTCTCTCCCTTTGGCTCTCTCTCTTTTGACCTTTGCTGATTGTGAATTAAGTGTCAGAGTGCGCTTTAAGGTCCTGACCTTTCTGTGAAGGTTAAACTAACTACTGTTTACTGGCCAGAATGATAATAAACACCGTCTTACCTTCTTTCACACCATTGCCGGCCTCCTGTATCTTGTAAGATGGAGAGATGCTGGGGAAAAAAAAAAAAAAAACAATTAGGTGAAAAGATGGGAGTGTGTGAGGTAATGAAATAGCGTGTATCATTGTAGCGTGTAATGGAGAGCAGTTTGAAGTTAATTGAGGGGAGATAGGACACCGGGCTACTGTCTGCATGGGGAGTACAGCCCGGGCACTGGCTGCATATCGCTGAGAAAATCACTGAAGCAATTCCTTATCACAGACCACAAATGAGAATTATCTTGCTTTAACAGACTAGATGGTGCGATCAATTGTGCTAAAGTAATTAAATTAATATTCTTTTCAGGCTATTTCAGTGAATGTACACTTTAAGACACATGTTTTACCAGTTTCCTGTGGTCAAATATGATTTAAGCATTCCATCTGATCAAATATGCTTTAATGTTAAGTCACTTTTGCGATTTATATTTGAGGCAATAATATGTCTGTAATGTAGGTTTCAAAACAGGCTCAGAGGCACTGGAATGGTTATAAAAGGTAATAGACTGCCACCTTCTGGTAGAGTTGTCATATTGCAATGTCACATACACTACAGTTTTTCTCAATTCCTTTTTTTTTTTACTTGGTTTAGTTTGATCAGTTTATTCACACATCTGAACAGGGCACATGTGCTCATATCATTTGGAGCATTTCTCATCAGTTCACACAATTCTCAGGCTCTTTCTTGGAACACTTGGCACAGTGCTCATTCACAAATACGCATTATCAGTCAATTTACCTGTTTTTTCAATACTACAGGTCTGTTCTCAAGTGGTTAAGGACTCCGTTTCTCACTTTCGATATAGAAACTCAAAATAACGGCAAATCAATATTTGTGAGCACCAAAAATCTAACAGGAAAAGATTTCACATACAAGTCAAACAGAGAGAAGGTTGGCAGACAGACATTTAATATCAAGACTAAGTAGTGTTGATGCATTTGCTATTCCAACATCTTTCCATTTTCTTCAGCACAAATATTTTTGATCAAATATTGAAAATCTACTTTGCAACTGGTAATGTGTACATTATACAATACAGACAGGTTTTAGACAAAAAAGCAAAATATGATTCTCTGTGGGTGCTAAGAGAAGTACTGAAGCTTCTGAGCTGCACTGTCGAATGAAAGAGCACAGAAAAACACATGAACATAGACCAGCGACAGTTTTGAAGGTAAAACTTGCTTTTGGAGGATGATTGATGAGTTTTGAATGAAAAACTGCATTTTGGTGAAATAAATTTTTTTTTGGTTAAACTGATATTCTGTTTAGGATTTTTATGTGAGCAAATATCAATTTTCAATAAATAAAAGTGCCAAAGTGATTGAAAAAAAAAAAAAAAAGTAATATGGCTTAGGCATGTAATGGGACATCATTAAAATGATTATATGTTAGTTATGAAAAAGACATGTTAAAAATATCATTGTAAAACTGGTTCAGAGACAAACAGGTCTTACGCGCTTGCTGACAGGACAATTATGCCACGTGTGCCACTTAAATTCATTGCATCCAGTGGCGGTTGGCGGTGTAATTTTTTTTGGGGGGGCGCCTAGGCCAAAATTATCAATATATATTATAAATATATATAATATACAGATAATACCAGTCCATATAAGCATTAGGGCCCCAGACTTAAGTCGTGAACTGGCCATAAGTGTATAGCACACAGCACTGTTGTTATCCATTCATTAGCCTACAGTACAGTACAGTACAGTACAGTACAGTACAGTACAGTACAGTAGTAACATGCTGCCAGAGGACAGTTGGGGTTAGGCGGGAGAGGGCGAGCAGGTGAATCACAACAGGTCAGAAGTGTTTTTAAAGATCACTTCATCAAACACTTCAATGATTGAAATGCCAAACACATGACTCAAATAAAGTGATAAAAATTTGTCTAAGCAGACTCACGTTCAGTTTTAAACAAAATGGGACACTTGCGTCCTCTGTTGACCAGCCACCACTGATTACAGCTGGTTGACAGGCAGGGCAGAATGTGGCAAAGCAAGCAGCACACACCATGGACCACCTGCAAGACTGCACTTCTCAATGAAGCGTGACCAGGAGAACGCAACAGAGAGGAAGCAGAGGCCACAATGTGACCTTGTAGTTTGGAAGAAAAAAACAACAAAAACCAAACTCTTTTAAAATACATATGTGATTATAATGGGAAAAAGCCAAAGGTTATTTAGCGCAACACAAACACTTTAAAGTGGAAGGGGAAAAGTCTGAGTTCCTTTGGCAACTCGAATGATTCAATGAATATTAAACAGGGGAGGCATATTGCAGCCTAATTTGTTTTCATAGACTTGGTTTATGTTAGAAGAACAAAGGGATGGTTTTAACCTACAGCTTACCCACTTAAAATTCAGCGCTGGCTCCATGCACGCTGCTGTCTGTTATTCTTCTTTGCTCGGTTTCTCATTGAAAATAGGTCATTTTCTTTCGTGTGTGCTAGAAATGGCATCCGTCAGCCCTCGGCCATCAATAGGCATTAGTGTTAGAGGGTCACTTAATGTCATGTATGTAATATTGCTATAACATGATTCTGAAGGGAGGTTTGAATGTTTGGTTCAAGGCTTGCGGAGGGAGTATTTACCTAGCCTTAGAATGTACAAATGCACAAGAGTTCAGGTATATACAATACACACAATGATTTTATATTTATTTCTCAGCGTGTACTAGATACTAGTTATGAAAGTGATGATATCAGACTTTCAAATAGGGGCAGCAGTAACCCTATGTACCACTTTAAATTTTAAAATGAAAGCCATAGTTGTTGGATTTGATCAAGATCTTGCAACTATTCTTGACCTTGAGGTGATGGTGTGTCTCCAGAGATGGCCCATGTGTTTCATGTGCCACCCAATGACCTATTCACAGATGAGAGGCTGCATGTGAATTGATTTAGGTGTTTTGTTTTCAACAAGGGTGACCTTTGGCTGCAGGTTTTGGGTGCAACAGCAGACAAAGACATGCTTGAATAGTGATACTGAAAAAAGTATTTTGTTTTGAGAGATTAACAGACAAAAGCGAGCTCAGAACTCACGCTCCATATAATAGTCAGACATAAGACTTTTGCAATACCTTCTTTTCATTCTAATGAGATATGGCTTTATAACTCACTGATAAAGTGAGTCAAACCACAAGCATCATTTGTAAAGTTATGAATCAAGTTATCAGTTAGGTTAAAGTGTCTAAATATTTAGGTTTGTTAAATTTTATTTAAATCTTAAAATACTCCTTTTGGTTTTGTGTTTAGAACTGCCTTAATTTTAGTTCTAGTAATACTTTTTTCCTATAAATACATAAATGCAATTGCTTCGCCCTATTCCTTTTGGGCTATGTATGCTTCTATGTGCACCTGTAATGTAAACAAAATGTAAAGAAACTGCAAATTAACTAAATTAAAACATATATACAAGTATATTAAAATATACATAAATGCAAATCAAGTAGCTCCACACATATTTGCACGTTCAAAGTGAAATATTAAAAACAAAAACAACTGTGTTGGGCTTCTAACCATATTAACATGGTGTTTCCTCATCCTTACCTTACATAAAGTTGCATTTCAATTGATTCATGAATGTTTGAAGAATCCTATATTGTCATGCATTTGAGGTTTTAGATCTAAAAAAATCTGTACCATACCATACCTCCTGTCTTTACTCACATAACTATCTTTGTGATTATTTGAGAAAACAAGAGTAAAACCAGAAAAATTACATGGCAATGTCATGCCTTCATTAATGTTGGGAGAGTCATTTCTGTCTGTCTAGACTAAATGGTACACTAAGTTTTTATTAAGTCAATGTGATGCAACAGGTAAATGTGATCAACCTGACACTTTTTCCAAAATACCATTCTTTTGCACAGTTAAGTCTATTTTTATCTCCACTGGGTAAGAACAGGCCAGAAAACGTATTAACTTAGCTGATGCGGTTATGCTTAGCCCAGTGTTCCTCCGGTATTGGTCTTTTATTACTACAAAGTTGATAATTAGTAGCCCTTCAGATCAGCACCCTAGACTTCAAGTTCCATCAATAATTAGCTTTGTATGTCATGTATGGCTTAACATATACTCAATACATTCTTCTAAAAAATAGACTTCCTGTAGAGCACTTAGTGAGACATGAAGGCTATAAGTAACCCCGCTAGCTCACATATTAACTAAATGAAGGATTACATGTACATGTCAGATTACTGTTGCATACTTAAAGGTGCACTATGGTACTTTCTGATGGGGGGCAACTGGCTGCTTGTGTACATGGAAGGCATATTGCTTTACCAGGAATGTTTCACAGATAGACAGGCAAAGAGGTTAATGTTACAGGAGGCAAGGAGATGGCAAACCCTCCACTAGAAAAGTTCCACAGTGAAAGATTAATACATATCAAACAAGCCTCAAAGCCAAATTAATTCACTATCAGTAATTTGATTAATTTACAATTGTTCTAACCTAGAAACTACAACCACTTTGAGATAAAACAGAGCTATCTTTTTTTAAAATCAGAACAGTGTCTTTAGATAAGAGAAGCTGATTCCCTCCCTTAAATGTTTAGTGCATTGCTCACACCAGTCTCAGCCTTTGTAGGGCCTATTTAGATACACTGTGATTTGTTGAAACTTAGAAAAGACCTGCTAAGTTCGGACAGATTTAACAACATTCAATATTTGCTCAGGGCCATGTTTTGTTGACGCATACCAGTACTACACTGTGTGTAACATCGTTCTCACAAAGTGTCTTTGTTATCAGTGTTTCTAGTGCAATCACTGTGACATACAATACCTGCACAACTCCAGGCTTAGTTATATAAGATTATCTTCCGAGAATGTACATGTTCAGATTGCATAAGGCAGGTTGGCAAAGTTTAATTTCTTTATTTTCATTCATCTATTGTAGTGTGATGTTAAAACTAATGTACCTTACTATACAATAGTGCAATCCATATAGGTTGAGTTGAATGTCAAAGGAGGGATTCCCTGTTTGTTTAGTTGGTTTCACAGTTTTTCAGTGACACAGAGCAACTCCTTGTAGTTGTTTTGTCCAGTGTGTAATTGATATACAGTTGATACGTTTACTGCCTTGCAAGACTACACCCCGACCTTACCTTTAGCCACTGATGGTAACTGTGCTAGTTGGCGTCACTTCTGGGAACATCTTGGGACCACCTCTGATGTCTTCCAGTCCCCATGTCCATCTCTCCACCCATTTCTGTGGCTACCTGCGGAGGGAGAGCTGAGGGTTATAAAAGGCTCTACCCATGAACTGTTTGATCAGAGCAACACCACACAGCAAGCCAGTGCACCAGCCACTGGAGCAAAGCTTCACCTGAGAGACTGTAGCTCACTGCATAGGATCAGCTATGCTTAGAGGCTTTAGCAGTCAGTATATGGTCACTTTGACTTTACTTCTTCTTACCCTGACAAGCAGCCTGGGCAGGTGGGTAAAAGATTGGTTCATTTTAACACAAAGTGATTCAAGTGGAGACATTTAAGCAGGTACTTACGTTTTCATTGATTTGGCTATTTCAGTGCTCAAGATGAGATTTCTCTACCAGGGTGGAAGGGTAATGCAGGTAGGTAAAACTACTTTAAATGTCCTAGATGAACCAAAATGGACTCTTGTAAGCTTTAAGCCATGTTAGAATCTTGCTACTTCATCAAAAACATAGCTGGAGCTGTATTTTGTTTTAATGGCACATGTTTGGGCAATCTTTTATTATTAGTTTGTCTATAGTTACAAAGCTTAAAGCTCTGTTCCATCTTGTGATGTCATGTAGTGGCAGTTTTCAAGTTAGCAGCTACCTGAAATCAGCCAAATGAGGTATGGACAAAAGAATAAAGCACTTCCTGCATTACAAAAAGGCATTGCCGGGTGTTGCCTGGTGTTTCTATTTGAGAGAAGACCTCAGCCTAAATAGGCAGGGTTTGTGTATTAAACATTTGTCAATGAAACCAATCAAAGCTCCGAATATGGTTTTGATGATGATACAATTTATAACATAGATCAGAAAATATGGCCCTTTAATTCTGTGAACGAGTAAGATGAGGAATTAGACACTAAGCAAATGAATTAACTCTTCCTCTTTCTTCTAGAATATGTTACACAGTGTCTAAATAATGGACAACCAGGGGCTCTGTGTGACATGACAGTGGTCCAGCAGGGAAAAGGTAAATACTTAAATACAGTCAACTGCTGTATTTAAGTTGCTGTAAAAGTTACAAATGTGTATTGTTTATTTATTTGTTGATCCAGTGAAACAGAAAATGCACGCCAAAGTTCTTGTAGAGACGCAAATACAAGGAACAGCAAAATAAAATTTGAAAAAATGTTTTGGACCACAGAAAGAAAAAAAATGATCTGATGAAGGCATTTTTGCCAAAAAAGTTATTTAAAAATTTAAAAAAAATCTTTTGGACATCAGGCCTCTGAGTTCGCTACACATTTTTACAACTTTTATTTATTTGTTGCTGCCATATAAATTGTGTCAGTCATAAGGTAATTTGATCCGCTCAAAGTTCACTGTTATGCAAAAAAGTGAAGTAACTACAGCAGATGTTCCCACTTGTGCCAGCCGTGAGAGAAGTCAACACATTCACTGTCTTTTGCATATCAGCAATGTTCTGAGGCAGGTTAATCATTTTTTTATATGCTAGTGTACACAAAGGAAGGAAGCAGAAAATCAAGACTTTAATATACATAGCTCACTACACACAAAGTCCATTTCAAATAAAACTTTTCTGCACATTTGCATTTTGGACCAATTAATATATTGCTACATTTTGATCTGATTTGCTTTGTATTGCAGTGACTAATCTGAATATAGGGCCCCTTTCACTGAATGGTGAGGCCTGTCTTGAGTTCTGGTACTTGTCCCCTGTCCTGCCAAACCTCTTCAGGCTCACGGTGTACCTCAAAGGCAGTAACGGTTTACAAAAGATCTGGTCAAAAACAGCCCAGTCCAGGAGTGGAGACGTGACATGGACTCAAGTCTTTGTACCACTCAGCAATGTCACACCTGGGACTCAGGTGAACTGGAACATACAGTATTTGAGTTTGAGCCAATAGAATGGCCAGGGTTCAGTTTCTTTGTTTTTCTTCTAATTAGGTGATATTCAGAACAATCTGTCCAATGCCTCGAGGGGAGCAGGTCATAGTAAATCATATTGGTATAAGGAAAGGCTTATGTGGTCAGTATTCTATTCTATTCAAACATCACAAAAGTCTTTTCACGGATTAACATTATAGTTTGTTCCCATTTTCCACAGGAACTCAGTGTGAAGCCAGCACACTTCTGTGGCCGGACCAGTCCACACGCTGCCTCTGCTCTGAGGGCCAGCTCTCCTGCTCTCATGCTCCCAGCTCAGGGATGTGCACTGTGCACAGTCACACAGACTGCAGCACTTTCGATGGAGCACTCTTCCGCTTCATGGCCCCATGCAGCTACACTCTGGCTAAGTCCTGCTCTGTGACTCCAGGATCAGCCCACTTCAGCGTGGAAGTGGTCAACGGGCAAAGTGACAACTCCTCTGTGCCAAGTGTGGAGCAGGTCAATGTGAACATCAATGACTTCAGGATGTCCTTTATCAAGAAGCAAACTCAAAGAGTGGTGGTAAGTAGTTAATTCAGTCCAGTAGTTCAGTGAGCACTGAAAACACAAAAGGTTTTACTAGTATTTATGAAAATAATAAATGTATTAATAATTTTAAAAAGCTGTTGCAACAGATATACTCTGTGATGCCGTGAAATGAAATTTCTCTATTTCTATTCACTTCCTACTGATCCTATTGATCACTGATCTACAAAAAAATACATAGTAGTATAGTATAACCATATTGTGTGCATTTATGTCATATAACATTCATATTAATACAATTCTAAAATGATTTATATCTACATTAGCTATACACTGACTACTTTTTTATGAGAACATGCTGCTCTTTGAAGCAGGTGACTCACATGAACTATGAGCAAGTGCTGCATTAAAGGACAAAATGTCCTCAGATGATCAGCTTTCTAAAAGCCTGTAAAGCTGCTTTGTTTGATTTCATAAAGGAATACTGTATTTCAGGTAAGTGGGGTCTGGAGGACACTTCCCCTGACTCTGGACCGGGGCAAAGTGACGGTCAGCAGTAACCCTGCAGCTGTCGTCCTGAAAAGCAGTTTTGGCCTCTCTGTGTCATTTGACTACACCGGAGCTCTCCACGTCACCCTCCCAACCAGCTACTCCGATCAAGTCTGCGGCCTGTGTGGGAATTTCAACCACAACAAGTGGGACGACCTCCAGAGGCCCGATGGCACAGAGGCCCAAAACACCACTGATCTGGTTGACAGCTGGCAGACAGAGGGAAACGCCTCAGCCTGTGAAGTCATTCAGGTACCACATTACTGTGACCCACTAGAAGAGGCGGAGTATGCCAGTGAAGCCTATTGTGGAGCTCTGGGCTCACACACTGGGCCCTTTGCAGCCTGCCAGGAGGTGTTAGGGGCCGACAGCTACTTCAGAGGCTGTGTGCAGGGTATGTGTGCTTCTCACGGAGACCCAGAAGTCCTCTGCGATTCACTCCATATGTACGCCGATATGTGCAAAAAGGCTGGAGTCAATCTGCCAATGTGGAGGAACTCTTCACTTTGCTGTAAGTAATCCCAATACAAAGGTCATTACAGAAGATATTTTGAAATGAGTTACACTTGAGTATAGAACAGAAGCTACAAATAAACTGGTGTGCTTTCAGCCCTTCAGTGTGGAGAGAACAGCCACTACAATTCATGTGCTGAGGGATGTCCCGAGGTCTGCTCAGCTTTGGACCAGGTCTCGTCCTGTGGCAGCTGTGTGGAGAGATGTGAGTGTGATCCAGGCTTCAAGCTGAGCGGAGGCAAGTGTGTTCAAGCAGAAGACTGTGGATGCTGGCGTAATGGACAATACCATGAGGCAAGTTAATAATCAACTGCATCCTAATGTAGTAGGATGTTCATCACTTATCTTGTTAATGTTTTCTGCAGAAAGGGGCAATATTCATGGAAGGAGAGTGTGAACAGCAGTGTCTATGTGTCGGCAACAATAACATACAGTGCAGATCCTCACATTGCTCTGAGGTCTGCAGGGTTCAAAATGGAGTTAAAGGATGCTTCGCCTTCAACCCAGCCACGTGCAGTGTTTATGGAGATCCACACTACATCACTTTTGATGGCTTTGCGTATGACTTCAATGGGGGCTGTAGTTATGTGCTCACCACCACCTGCGGAGGCCAGAGCTCAGTGGACTTCACAGTCATAGGGCACAACATGCACCCACCTCACAACAACTTCAGTAATTCCAAACTGGAAGCAGTCACTCTTGAAGTTGGGGACCTTCAGATTACCATCAACCAAAATGGCTATGTCCATGTAAGAATTATCAAGCCATTTCATTTGCGTCGTGTGTGTGTCTGTCTAAGTCCTGTACCTATATTAAGATGGTTTGGAGTAAGTGCTTTTTGTATTATGATTTGACTACAGTGGCTCTAATATAAAGAGATCAGTAAGTGACTAAAAAAGAATCAGCAAGAAAGAATTACAATGCCACTATTCAGTTTTTGGCTTTGTTCACCAGTGTGTACATTGCTTTGGCAGGGCCTGAGTTTTACAAGGGTTTATACAATAGCTCTCTGCCGTTAACTATTAATGAGAATATCTCAAACTAGCCTATGTTTATTGGGGTCATTGTTTGGGCAGTGACTGTCAGTTGTTTGCCTTTTGGGAGGTATGTCAAAACTGCCATGCATGGGATTGTTACCGATACCTGATAGCTTTGTTTTAAATAATCCTATCCTAATTTCAGAATCACAACAGTCCCGTGCTGCTGCCCTATTTCACCAGTGGGATGTATGGCCAGGTCAGAATCTATGAGGTCTCTGGATCTACTGTCCTGGAAACGACTTTTGGCCTGAGGATGACTATGGATAGAAAAAACAGACTGTTCCTGCAAGTGAGTGAGCACTTCAAATATGAGCTGTGTGGACTGTGCGGCACTTACTCTGGCCGGCAGGACGATGATCTAGTGATGCCTGGAGGTCAAAATGCAACCACTGCATTTCAGTTTGCAGATAGCTGGAGGGTTCAAGACAGCAACGGGTGAGTATTATTAAACTGAAGATGTTCATTCCCAACTAAACCTGTATTTTTTTAAGCTACTGTTGAGGATATAATCAAAAATGTTTTGTAGGTGTGTTTCTCATCCAAATGAACCCAGGCAGTGTGATTCACTTGAGTTGGAGCAGGCCTACAATCAGTGCTATGTTCTGCTGGGAGAGGGTTTCAGCTTATGCCATGAAACCATCCACCCAGAGATCTACATCACCAGCTGTGTGCATGACTACTGTGCCGAAAAGGGTAACGTCATCACACTGTGTGAGGCTTTCAAGTCCTATGCTGCAGCCTGCGCTGTGGCTGGAGTGGATCTGGGCCATTGGCAGGGAGGTACCATCTGCGGTGAGTATTCAGACTCATGTGTGTCTGTTATACATGGCTACATTTCTTATATATAGTTCTAGTTAAAGGCATCATCACTGTTTATCTATGCAAATAAATAGGAAGGTGCCAAGGTCAAGTAAAGCATACATTATATCTCATGTTTTTTCCCACATCATAAACAGTGCACAGCCTTGAACAAGTTTCAGTACTCTACCCACCCACCCGTCCTTGTTCATCCCCTCAGAACTGTAACTCACAACAAAAAATTTAGTCTTCCCAATAATCTTCTGCACTGCCTGCTGCTGCATTTGCTCAGGTGCTCCTCTATCTCTTTTTTCAATCTTTTCAGTTTCAGTCCTTCTTATCAAATAACTGATAAGTTGGTACATTTTCCATCACAGCTGTTCAAATCTGTTCATTTATTATCACTGTTACACAATTTTTATGTCTCTTGTCACACTACCATCAATTAAAATGTTTTATTGTTGTTGCAGCTATCCTACAGAGCACTGTTAGCCCTGTGATTACGTCAACGGCATCGCCAGCACCAGACCAGTCATGTAAGGCAGCAGTTCCTAAAACACTGAAGTATATAGTGGCACAATACTCCCAGATTTGTTTTGTTTTTAACTAAATTCTAACATATAAATAATGTACCTGCACTTTTAGTGTGTCCTCTGAACTGTGACTTTGAAAACAATCTGTGTGGATGGGAACAGCTAATACAGGATAGTTTTGACTGGACAAGGCATTCAGGCGCCACACCATCAAGTCAAACAGGACCAAGCAATGACCATACCAATGGAGGTACATTTGTCAAACACATATACTCTTTGTTAGGACTGCTGTTTATTGTGTGATTTTCTTCCATCAGCTGGCTTCTACATGTACATTGAGGGAGACAGTGTAACCCATGGTGACTCTGCACGCATGCTGAGTGCTCTGTGCCAGTATGAACGGCCCATGTGTCTGCGTTTCTGGTATCACATGTATGGGTCAGCCACAGCTATGGCTCTCAATATCTATTTGCTCCAAGGCAATAGAGCTACAAAGATCTGGTCCAAGCAGAATAACCAAGGCTCAGAATGGAAACCAGGATATGTGGACATCACCGCCTCTGGGCCATATAAGGTATATTCAGCACAGCATTTCTGTTGAATTATTCACACTGCTAATACATAGTGTCACACTGAATGTAGAAAGAATTTGAAGGTATAATGTTTCATTCACAATTCCTTCAGATAATCTTGGAAGGAATTCGAGGCTCTACTGTAGAATCAGATGTGGCTATTGATGACATTTCTATTCACTTTGGATCATGTTCAGGTCAGAATGGAAATAGTTTCCAGTGATCAACTTATCTGTAGAGACCAACAATGCAGCATGAGCTAATGATTAACAATACTTCTTTTAGAAAGCTTCCCTGATTTGGCTAGTGGAACCAAACCTCCTCAAACAACAACACAGCAGATTTTTCCACAAGGTCTGTATAAGATTTATCTATTAAAAATCTTTCTTTTGTAATACCTATGAGGCAAACAATTCATCAGTGGTGACAGAAAATGTATTTAATTATTCACAACATTAGCATCCTTTCCATTTTAGTCTGTAATCTTGGCTGTAACTTCGACCAAAGCCTTTGCAACTGGAATCAGATGATGACCGATGCTTTTGACTGGACTTGGCTCAGTGGCTCAACGCCATCTCTGATGACTGGGCCTTCTGCAGACCACACTGGTGGTAAGATCTGTTTCACAGAAAAGACCATGTTTGAAATAATAATAATAATAATAATAAGGAGCAGTAATCAATATACAGCTATTTCCAATCTGATAGGTGGTCACTACCTTTACATTGAGGCCAGCAGTGTGACGTATGGAGACACAGCTCGTCTGATCAGTTCAGAGTGTTCCCACACTGGAGCCCAGTGTCTACAGTTCTGGTACCACATGTACGGGTCTGCAGACACTATGGGCCTTCACGTCTATGTGGTCGAGGGCACATTCGCTCGCTCAGTTTGGCGTCAAAGAAATGACCAAGGAAATATGTGGCACTTGGCACAAGTCGACCTCACGACAACGGGACCATTTCAGGTAAATAAACCCTGAAACAAGTATAATCTGAAAAATCATAGATGTCAAAAAAGACAACTAACATGTACACATTTTAGATCATTTTTGAGGGAAGAAGAGGATCTAATGATCAGTCTGATGTGGCATTAGATGATGTATCACTTTATTATGGACCATGTTCAGGTATGGTTTTATGATTTTTATGATTTTATTTTATGATATAAGAAAAGTGATATTATAAAAAAAATCTGAGAGTACAACAGATTTTATATGATAGATGGATAGATACTTTATTGATCCTGAAGAAAATTCTAACTGATTTAATTTATCTGCCCCCATTTCAATTAAATAACAAAATCCCTATGAAGTGTTGTGAGTGTGACAGCATCAGCGATTTTATAATCTTGAATACTGTATAACTAGATTAATATAATAATAATTCTTATGGCAGATATGAATACACCAGCAACAAATAGACCTGCTACTTCTACTGCTCACATTTCAACCACATTTAAACCACAAACAACAGTAGGACAACAACCTGCCACCACGGAGGAGCAGACAGCAGCGAGTGACGGAACACAGCCACCAACCACAGGCCGACCTGTAGAAGTGACCACTGCACACAAACCTACAACTGAGGCGGAACTAGAAACAGAGATAACAACTGACGGGTCACAGCCAACTACTCCAGGAGACTTACAGACAACACCAGTAGAGCCAACCAGGCCAACTTTAGGACAAACAACCGCAGGACCTCAACAGCCAACTATCGATTTTACAGGCCAAACAACACAGGACACAGCTCAGCAACACACAACACCAGCAGGAGACCAAACAACTCTTGGTGCAGGTAACACAGAAGATCCAACACCATCGCAAGAATCACAGCACACCACTTCAGAAGAATTAGAGACAGAACCAACACAGGCTGCTACAACAGGTCAAACATTAGAACCAACCAGGCCAACAGAAGGCTTGACCACAGCTAACCAGGAGACAGGTGGAACCACTGAAAGACCACAACCCCCAACTGAAGTGATACCCCAAGGTAAGTGGAATGTCTCCAAAAGATGCATTAACTGATTGTTGGGTTAATCCCCAAGCTGCCTCTGAGTAAAAGTTCATCTATTTCTTCCCAGCCTGCAGTCTCAACTGTAACTTTGACCAAAGCCTTTGCAACTGGAATCAGATGGTGACCGATGCTTTTGATTGGACTTGGCACAGTGGCGCAACACCTACTCTGATGACTGGGCCTTCTGTAGACCACACCGGAGGTAAGAAATCGGCCACAAGAATGTATTGGATGTAAATGTGTTAAGGGCATTTTCATTAATTTTGTGCTTGATCTTCCTAGGTGGTCACTACCTTTACATTGAGGCCAGCAGTGTGACGTATGGAGACACAGCTCGTCTGATCAGTTCAGAGTGTTCCCACACTGGAGCCCAGTGTCTACAGTTCTGGTACCACATGTATGGGTCTGCAGACACTATGGGCCTTCACGTCTATGTGGTCGAGGGCACATTCGCTCGCTCAGTTTGGCGTCAAAGAAATGACCAAGGAAATATGTGGCACTTGGCACAAGTTGACCTAACAACAACAGGACCATTTCAGGTATCATCTTGCTCCTCTGAAAAGTTGGAGTTGAACAAGTTGAAACTTGTCATTTTGATTGAAACATTTTTATTAATATTTTAGATCATTTTTGAGGGGAGAAGAGGCTCTACCGATCAATCTGATGTTGCAATAGATGATGCATCACTTCATTACGGACCATGTCAGTATTTTCTTTTACTACTCACAGAATAATATACTATACTTCTATGTGCTACATATTTATATGTATTTACACTCATTTTGTGGCAGGCTGGAGCAGACCCACAACCACTGCACCAATCACAACTACACAAGTTGTTACAACACCTCTTGAAACTTCAGAACCAGAAGAGACTCCCGCTCCACCTCCTCCACCCACAGACAGCTCCACAGCAGCCCCCCCCACTCCTACTACAACTGTGCCCCAAACAACTACGGCAGCCCAACCCACAACTGCTCCTACACAGACCACAACAGTGAGCCCACCTCCTCCAGCAACTACAGCCAACACTCTTCCTCCAGAAACTCCCAGACCACGTACGTCATGTTTAAAACTATGTAATATGTAGGACTTATAATAACAAAATTACCAAATGGTTAATTGGTTGGTTTTATTGGCTTTTCCACAGCAACCCTTCCCAACCCTACTACAACAGTGAGCCCACCTCCTCCAGCAACTACAGCCAACACTCTTCCTCCAGAAACACCCAGACCAAGTACGTCATGTTTAAAACTATGTAATAATGTAGAACTTATAAGTGGGAAATTTGTTGGTTTTATTGGCTTTTCCACAACAGCCCCTCCCAACCCTACTACAACAGTGAGCCCACCTCCTCCAGCAACTACAGCCAACACTCTTCCTCCAGAAACTCCCAGACCAAGTACGTCATGTTTAAAACTATGTAATCATGTAGAACAAAAAAGTGGTAAATTGTTTGGTTTTATTGCCTTTTCCACAACAGCCCCTCCCAACCCTACTACAACTGTGCCCCAAACAACCACGGCAGCCCAACCCACAACTGCTCCTACACAGACTACAACAGTGAGCCCACCTTCTCCAACAACTACAGCCAACACTCTTCCTCCAGAAACACCCAGACCAAGTACGTCATGTTTAAAACTATAATATGTAGAACTACTAAGTGGTAAATGTGTTGGTTTTCTTCGTTTTTCTCTTAGCTCCCTCATGTCCACTGAACAGTCACTACAGCTCTTGTGTTTCGGCTTGTGCACCCACCTGCTCTCACCTGTATGGCTCCCCTGGCTGCAGTGAAAGTGATTGTGTGGCGGGATGCGTTTGTGATGATGGTTATGTGCTACAAAAGAGGAAGTGTGTGCCTATCCAAGAATGTGGTTGTCTAGATCTTAATGGAAAGAAATATAATGTACGTATATTTTCATTAGCACATGTAAGAGTATGCTTTTTTCATCTAAACTGATGTCTTTTACTTTTTTAGTTCGGTGATGTCTGGTATTTGAGCCACTGCAGCGAAAAATGCAAATGTGAAAAACGTAGAGGTGTGGGAAGAATCGAATGCGAAGAGCAAGAAGAATGTGATGGAAAAGCCGTTTGTCTTCAGAATAGCAATGGGGATTATTTTTGTGAGAAAACAGGTAATGTAGTCAAACGCAAACAGTGATGGACAGATACATTTTAGATACTCAAATTTTAAGTATTTTAAAATGGATAAATTTTACTTTTACACTACCTCTGAGAGCAGATGTCTGTACTTTCCAATTCACTACATTTGAACTGGACTGAAAAGTATTTTTCATTCTTGTTTCAGACCAGAGGCTGGGGGTTTATTTTTAACAAAACATAAAATAAAATAAAAACAGCTAAAAAAAAATTCAGCACAAATCAGTATTAAAATAACTATATTTGAAGCTTGATTAGATCTCAAACTTTGCACAAAATACTTTTAATTTTTAACCCCTTAAGTACTGCTACATTTTAAATGGATAGTTTAATACTTTTACTTGCATAGATTTTTTAACACTTTTACTTCAGTATTATTTTTTACTCTGTTATCTGTAATTTCAGTTAAGTAACAAAATGTAATACTTCTTTCACCATTAAAAATAAGCAATTCATACTGAATACAGAGCAAATACCTAACATGTGTAAATGTCCTGTTACAGATTTCAGTGACTGCACTATCAATGGAGATCCTGAGTACAGAACTTTTGACAACAAGAAGCACAGCTTTGAGGGCGAGCACTCCTACGTTTTAGTGCAGACCAACAACTTACCTGTTAATCTTAGGAGTGTTTACATAGAAGGCATCAATGGACATTCAGAAGATGAAGACAGCAGTGAAGAAAGGCACAGTCGCCAAGCTCGAGACGATAGTGATGAAGATGATGATGACAGTGATGAGGACAGTGATGAAGATAAAGAAGATATACTGAAAGCACTGAAGATCAGAGTGTACAATCACACTGTGGTGTTCAAGCCACACAGGAGACTTGTTGTAAGTACTGATGATATATGTCATGTTTATTATCATTTTTGAAAGAAGGTTTTTGTTTTATGGGTGAAAAGGGTCTGCTAATCCTACCTGACCTGGCTGAACTGAGACTTTTCTTTGATTTATTCTGTGTTTTTATATTTTAACTACTTAATGTGCTTAAATAAATTTATATTTTATTGATTGATACAGTAATTGAAATGTTGTTTGATTTTAGGTGGATGGAAGTAGAGTTGACGTGCCACTCTCACCATCTGCTGGTCTAAAAATTCAAGAGCATTCGTCACGCATTTACTTGCAAACTGACTTTGGCCTGTCAGTAGAGTTTGATGGTCACAGCAAAGCAGGTACATATTTTTTATATGTAAAGTAAGAAATAATTAGCGTGAGACTCATGTATATGTATTATAAATCCACAGAAATCATTCTCCCCCACATATATAAACGGAAGGTGGGAGGGCTTTGTGGCAACTTTGATGGCCACAAACGCAATGACTTCATGAAGCCAGATGGAACACAGGCTGCAAATGTGCAGGAGTTTGGAGAGAGCTGGAGAGTATGAATTGCAGCAATTTTGCATTTCATATGTCTATGTCACAAAGGTTTTAAGACTACTGATGGAACTGTGTCTATGTCATCATTCAGTATGTATGTATATATGTATGCATGCATTAAATGTGCTGCAATGTACAGTGTAATTACAAGGGGTTGCACAAAAAGGAACAGGCAATATATTTCCAAATAAAAGTTACTTTTGACAAACCAGTATGTTGTTTATACATCATGTGACTTCAGGTGATTTACACAAATGACAGATTATATCTGGTGACCATTCCAACGAAGGGTGGAGAAGACAAGGTATGTATAAACAACACACTGGGCTGGTATGTGAAAATAATATCGAAAGAAATTAACCTCTCCTAAGCCAATATATTTACTCTTTATATGTTAGCAATTTCACAGCACTCTGGAAGGATCACATTATAGTGTATTATTATTATTATTG
>JACN01123626.1:0-11027 GCA_000787155.1 Scartelaos histophorus | reverse complement strand
ATATTTATTTTTGCACAGTTTACCAATTTATTGCAACTTACTCCATTGGAAACTGAAATGTAAATGGGTAGATGTGGCGTCCAGGAGGAAGCACATTACTATCTGAAAACAGAATAGTTTTAGCCACACAAATATGGAGGTAGATTAATAAAACACAACTTACAGGTTCGACCAATGTCTCCAGTCAGAAGTCTGTCACTGTCGCTTTCTGTGGGTACAGAAAAACATACAATAATAAACATTAAAGTAGTTTGTTTCAGTTTACAGTGCACTCATAACATGCCAAAGCCTTGGTCCTAGAACAAATGTGTTGCATTAATGTGCAAGGTGTCTGTTCTGACACTGTAAATCACTATAAACATGTATAGGCCTACCCAGCTAATGTGTGCCTTTGAACAATGAGACAGACAGACAGACAGACAACCTTCAGAAAAATCTTTAAAAAGTAAAAAGTATACTATGCCAACGCCTTCTTGCGTCTCATGATGTTTTAAAATAAGAAATCCAGTCTGATGCTTTACAGCTTTTTAACTTGAGTGTTGATAAGCACTGTGCGCCACACAGAGACACCCAGAGCCTGCTCCTCTTTACCCGTTTTGTCTTTATCTAAGATGAAGTGGTGCTTGACGCTGAAGTACTTGTCCTTGGAGTGGTAAACCACGGTGGTTTTCCCATGTCGCTCGGTCCATAAAACTTCTGCCTTGCCTTTAAACTTGATGGACAGAGACTGGGCCGTGCATTCTTTGAGCACCTCCAGCTCCACTTGGCCGCTCACACTGTCTCCGCTGGTGAACGTGTTGGCTTCATTTCTTGCAGGATTGTACGTAACTTTCAAGTCCTTTACGGTGCTCGACATGTTCAACAACAACTGTGTTTTTCTTCCGCGGTGGGACAGACCGAAGGGCGTCAGCTGCTTCTCCCCGGCCCTCCTCCCGGAGACTGGAGCGCACAGACCCGCCCAGAGAGCGGGGCCCGCGGGGGAAAGGGGCCGCTCATAAACACGGTCTATGCAGGGTCTATGGGGCCACTACAGCCAATCATGTCCCGACATGCACCGCGGGAGCCTCGTCACTGAACATCGTGAAATACGATCCTCTTTGCTTTTGGAACAACCAAAAAAGCCAAGAATCTTATCTTCATCTGTCTGTATCTTCAACTAGGCCTATCTGAGCCAGTACTATTATTGGTGTATTTACTATTAGAATTCACCATAGTCCTATTCAGTAAATGTAGGACCTACATTTGTATAATACGATACCAATGACTTTTGAATTAAAAACTACGACTACTATAATAACTTGGCTTGGGGCTGCTTGGTCACCTGCCTTAAAAAAACACAGAATTTCAAGAGGAAATTCATCCATTTTCTTCCGCTTATCCAGGGACGGTGGGGGGCCGCAGTCTAGGCAGGGACTCCCAGACTTCCTTTACCCCAGACGCCCCGAAGAGGGGTTCAAGGTTTTTAGTTAATGGTTAATTTGGAATTTGGAAAACCAAAACATTTCAAGGGAAAACTTCTTAAAAATCACACAAAGAGCTAATGGGGTAAATCAGAAAACCAAAGGTGTGCAGGATACCCACAGACCGTATACCCTAAGTAAAATGCATTAATTAACCCTCAAAATACATAAAAATGACAAATGTTTTATAAAACATACATGCAAAATCCCCCCTTTTTCCTTTTTATTTGATTTCAGTGTTTTGTTTTTTCACAATTGCGTTTGATTATTTTAATTGATTATTTTTAATCAAACTCCATTCAGTACAAGGGTCATTTATTGACGGTCCCTAATGAGCCCTCTTTGGGCTTTGGAAAAGCGCCCCCTGCAGGTGAAAGAGCCTGCGGGGCGCAGACTGTGGCGAATATCCCACATCCAACGTCAGACTAACCTCATCGCGTTTGCAAGAGGAACAATCTGAGCTAAGAGGAGGACGTAAGCTCAGAGCATCAGTGTGACTGTAGGTCAGTCTGCAGGTCAGTGAATATGTGCATGACCCAGACCTTTGAGGACACATAAAACAACCAACTACTGCAGAAATTCAGTTTTTATTATGTACAAAATCAAACAAAAATACCAGTTTGGCAACAGGCTCATTTAGAAAGAGAGGCACGGAGTTACAGTTGAGGATGAAGGTATAGGTCAGTGTCAAAGGCAAAACATGAGGTGCTATGATCTAACCACTCAGTGACGTGCACCAAGTGAAGGTATAGGTCAGTGTCAAAGGCAAAGCATGAAGTGCAATGATCACTATGCACCACTGATCTCCTCTATTATGCACCTGGAGGTCTCATTTAATATATTCTATCTATATTCTGAATATATATCTCCTCTATTATGCACCTGGAGGTCTCACTGAATATACTGGACATGTGGTGACTTTGGTGACACTATGGTGACCACTGAAAGGATAAAACTTGACCAACCTTTGACCTTTCAGTTGATCCTTAGTCACTGTTTTATGCAAAGATTAAACTTTGAATACCAACAATAGTCTGTGTGCCTCACCCAGTAACTGCTGCTGCCTGTTCCTTTCAGATCTGAGCACTGAAGTTAAAGGTTGTAAGACAACTTCTATTCTTTAATATGTATACTGTACCAGTCATATTGATCAAATGACTGTCACATGCTTATACTATTGAGTTTACTCAATAGTATCATCATGTGACTAAGTATAAGTATATGACTAAGTATATTACTGCTACGATAAACGTCACAATCAGATCAGAGACCTTGACCTCCATGTGAAATTCATAGGTCAGGGGGGTCAAATGTTTTGAGGACAGGGCTATTTTAAAGTGACTAAACATCCTTTTAATTTACTCTTGGGGTCTTCCATGTCAGTTTTAATAGCCTCATATGCTCATTTACACACTGTTATATTGGTAAGATGTCTAACCTTATGCACTTTTCAAAACATAATATCTGATTATAATGAATGAAGCAAAAGTCACATAGAACCTTGTTTATTACTTGGCATAATTTACATTACGTATTCTAAAACAGTGATGTTGTTATTAAATCATTACAGCATATTAAACCTGACACCGTCTGACGGTCCAAATGCTACAGTACAGTAAATCACTGAAATGAAAAACTGTTCACGTCATTTGTTTTATTGCAATCAGAACGTGACATTGTTCCTCATGTGTAAAATCATATAAACATGATAAGGGATCAGTGTTGATAAAATACTTATAAAATACTTATAAAATACTAAAATAGGCACAGCAAATTAGAACAGGACTATCACTCGTGATCAGATGAACGTGTGATAAAAAATAAAGACATTCAACAGAAATGAAAACAAAACCTCAATATTTAGTCCCATAATTGGGCAAAGTTGGATAGTTCCCACATGTTTCATAAGGAGGTGGAAGTGTACAGTCTGTAGGGGGCGCTGAGGGCTGTGCTCTCGAGTACGGAGGGGGGGGGTCATTCCCTCCAGGGAAAGTCTCAAATCCATAGGTTGGATCAATATTTGTATCAGAGCTTTGAGCAGTGGGGAGTATTATAATAGGGAACTTTATCTGAGGGTCCAAAGCGTACTTGACATCCAAATAGACCTGCAAAAACACATGTGTAAGTTTGATTTGGCTGCGGATAATAACATGTGTCTGTTGCACACACCTTGAGTCTGTACTCCACTTTGATAATGTTGCAGTGTAAGAGGGAGGGGTACACGGCGGTGGGGATGGTGATGACTCTGGTGACAGTTTGACCAGCAGATGGTGGCACAGCATCTCCAACCTCTTTCAGTACATCTAAAGTCTCCAACTTCCTCTTTCCTTTTGCAAAAAAACTGTGCTTCCTGTACACACAATACTTAGGGCGCACCTCCCGGGACGACTTATTGTGAATGGACGTCACCACTTTTATTCCTTCTCCTGCAATTATGATCAAATGCTCACAACACAACTGGACATTCATTCATTGTTTCTTGATACTGCTTCTATGATATTGACTGTTCCCAAAATGGCTAAAGAAAAAAAAATCTGCAGCATAAAAAATCTGTATGTAATAAAGTGGGGAACAGGGGAGCTCATTAAAAGGCCTATAGACTGGACATATTCACCTTCATTCAGTTAAAAAAAAAAGTTTACCTTGGTGGAATCCAGTCTTGTTAATATTTACATCCATTGCTACATATCCAGAGTTGAAAAGCTTCATTTTCTTCTCTGTAACACCATGTTGTGGATTCTGTGACAGAACATAACAGTGTAATTTCATCAAACAAAAGCATTATGCAGGTTATACTGTGGGGGCTACCATTAAATAGCTGGAATCAAAGTACAACATGTTATTTTTTGAAACCAGGTTGAGCTCTGCCTTTGCTTTGCTGTTCACTCTCAGCGGTCTGGCCAGATTTGCCTTCAGTGTGTACGTTATTTTACCCCATCTACCTTTAAAAGATTGAGGCAAGTCTCTGAAAATGACAGGGACACAGTTTCATTCATCCATAGTTACTGGTGAAGATGAGTTTTGATTACAAGTGTCTTACTGTGCAGGGATTTGGAAGGTGAAGGGGAAGACGCTGCTGCCCTGGCCCACAACTTTGTTTCCTGAAACCATTGAGTCCAAATACAGTTTACAATCATTAGCTGTGTTTGTACTATTATTTCAGTGAAGGTGGCAGAGAGGCCAAAGATGCAGGCCTACTTAAGCAGACCATTACTTTAAAAATAATAATACACATCCTGCAAGTACTGGGTATAGTTCTGCCAGTTAAAGAAGCATCTACAGCTACAAAGTAAAGATGAACTGTTTGGAAATATTGAGTTAACTTAACAACAACCAACAATACATAAATAATGCATAGAACTGGCACAAAAAATAGAAGACAAACTGAACTTAACTGTTCAAATATCTGAAGATCAAGGTGTAGTACTTGTTCATAAAACAGAAGTAACATTTCTTGAGAAAGATACAGGCATGAGCTTCTGTTACTCACCAAGGCCTCTCTGGATGAGAAACTGCTTGATATTAAAATACTCCCGTTTGCTCTTGTACGTCACTGTACTTTTACCATGTTTCTCTTTCCATAACACTTGTGCCTTTCCTTTTAGCTCCACGCTTAAGGCATTCACTTCTGTGTCTTTGGACAGCTCCAGCGTCACCTGTCCTGTAACGTAGTCCCCACTGCAGAAAACATTACTTTCATTGATGGGATTATAGCCCACAGAAAAGTTAAGTGTAGTCATCATAATGCTACGTACTAACAACCTGAACTAACCTCAGACACTAAGGATTCCCTTATCTTCAGTAGCACTAAGCTAGGGAAGGGCTTTGCTTTAATGATTAAACCATAGGTCTGCCAGAAACAATGTATAAAGCCAGCATAACAATCATTTTTTAATATATTTGCCTCTAAACATAATGATATGAAACTTACTATTTTAACATATTTGAGCATTAAACATTTGAAAACATAATTGACAGTTTCAAGTAGGCCAAATGGTTATTTATACAGTTTATTTCTCTTTATTTGTCATATCATACATGCAGTCAATCCAAATATGGAACAGAAACAACATTTATATTGTATTAGTAATGTAATTCATGTAATGTTACACACAGTTAGTTAAAGCAAACCTCATTTGAACTGGACATTAAATATTCTGGCTATTTACTAAGTTAAAATGTATTTGATACAAGGACTTTAGAAAATAAATGGCAATACATGTAAGAGCACTTTACAGTTTCTCAGTGTAACATGAAATAGTGTAGGCTGCAGTTTGTTCACAGAACAAAAGCTCCTCTGCTTCAACAAACTCCTAACACATTCTGTGTTAATTCAAAGGATCAGAGGTGGGTAACTTTTTAATAAAATGATACTTGGATTAGTTTTCTGACATCATACTTTTACTTTTACCTTGAGTAATATATGTAATGTGCAATTACATTCACTTCAAATTATAAATAAGACACGTCAAGACAGTTATTCTGTTACCTTTACTTGTGTAGTTGCCCATATACTCTGACTCTTACTTCAGTACAACTACTCTTACTCCTCATAGATACACACTCTGCTACTTATGCACAACACCACGGCAAACCACTGCAAAATCATGTAGTTGTAGATTCTGTAAGGTGTTGAAAAGCACAGTGATTCCGTTTGGTGTACGAGAAGCAATGTAGGAAATTGGTCAACAGCCTTTATCACAACCGTAAACACCATGGCACATGGTGAAAGAGCTTCTGCTTTTTAAATATGAAAAACTTCAGATAAAACACATTTTGTTTAAGAAAATGCATATGCATATATGTCTTTGCCAACCAAACTGCTGCAGTTATGGTGTAAAAAACATTCATTGATTAACTTCAAACAAAGGAACTAATGATAAATGTCCAATATCATGGAGCTTTTAGGCTCAAATAAAACAATCTTTGAGTTTGAGTGCAGCAGGTCTGGTCACATGATCTCATTTTTAAATTGCACTTTTCTATATCCTCGTGGCGGTCAAATCCCCTTCAAGGTAAAGACTCTTGCCCATGGGCAAAACAAACAGTATTGTGTGAGCCACGATCACACTGACACACACACTGACACACACACACTGACAGACACACACACTGACAGACACACACACTGACAGACACACACACTGACACACACACTGACAGAGCACCGGAGAGGATGCTCCATTTCATATGGTTTGGTTTCTTGATTGAGACGTATGTTAGAAACTGTCCAAAAATACCTGAGATGGAGCAGCACACACAGGGTCTATGGCTGCTGTGGAATCTGATGATAAATGTTATTATCATAAATGATAATGGGGCAGCGCACAATGACTTCAGAGGAACCTCTCACATCAACAGCAACCTGTAAAAGCAACACATAGATTACTGTGTTTATAATTATTTCTAATAATATATTTATACTCATATTTCACATTACATATTTCAAGCAGTGTATATTGGATCAACGGGGAACTTTACCTCAATCATGTAATCCACTTCTAGTATGGGGCAGTTAGCGATGGAGAGGTGGGTGTTGGTGGGAATGGTGAGCAGCAGTTCTTTGTGCACATCTGAGGAGTTGGCTTTAATGGCGACTCCGCTCTGAGAGACCAGGGTTCGAGTGCCTGAATTGCGGTTGTGTCTTCCATGGGTGTAGTACGTCTGTCTCTCCTTCAGTCTGGCTTTTGGGGTAACTGTCCGAGATGAGGCGTTGTTGATCTCACAAATGACTTTTACAGTTTCACCTGGTGAAAACACATCACCGATGTTAGCATTAATGACAAAGTCAGCCAGTAGACCACTGAGTGTGCACTTACCCCGCATGAATGCTTTTCTTTCTAAAGTTGCTGTGAGTTCCACTGGACCAGAGGCCCAGCACAAGCAGCAGACGTGCATATTGTTAGATCCTGAGAGTGGGGCCTACAGAGCAAACATTTATTTCAGTCAAACACATTACAATAAAAATAAAATGAATATAACTTGAATTGTAACTTATGCACAAAGTGTTCTTACCCACAGTTCAGGTCTGTTGTTGATTCGTTCTAAAAATTGTAGCTCTGTCTCAAAAGATTTAGCAAAATGCCAGGGTCTGTCAATGCTCACTGTCAAAAGGTATTGTATCCTTCCATGAACACCATGGAAAGTGGAGGGAAAATCTCTGTGGAAAAATATGTCACATGTTGTAAACATGTTGTGCATGTTGAGATAGAACATTACAGGACGGCATTCTTTTAACTTTTCATATTTATACTGGATCACAGCATCTTCTGGACAAATTTGTGCTTCTGTTTTCCTATTGCAAAAAATAATGTTTAATCTGTGGAAAGACGGTCTAGACTCTTCAGCTGGAGGAAGCTTACCTTTTCTCTGACATATGGGGCTGACAGATTATTTAGGAAAACTACATTGCGTGCAGGCAGGACTCAACAGCACGACTGCAAGTAACATGTGTGTAGCATCCAGACAGTCAGGCGTGTCCAACATACCCGTGTGGGATGTGACAGGTGAAGGGGTACACATGGGTTCCAGGGGGAAGTTTGGTTGGTCCTCCACTAAGGCCTAACACAACAGAGGCAAAACACACGGCATAACACATGACAGGGTGAGAATGGCTGTAGCTCTGATGCATGGGTTAGTATACACACGGTTCTCCTGAAGAAGTACGCTTTTTAAGAGGAACAAGTTGATTTTTGCAGAGAAATGTCTTCGGTGTCTCTTCTTCCCTCCGCCGCCGCTGCTCCAGTGCACATCTACATTTCCACTCAGTGCCATGGTGATGGACGTGATTTTCGTCTCCTTTGTGAGGTCGAACGATAAAGTTCCAGTGACGATGTCGCCGCAGGAGAATGTTCGCCTCGGATTAGCCGAGGTCAGATTGATGTTCACATTCTTGAAGCCAGACTCGAACATTGTGGATCAGCTCTCTCGATCTGTTTCTTTTAAATGTCGACCATTTCCTGACTTTTATTAACCCGAAAATATCTTAGAACTCGACACCACAACACGAGAAAAACATGACTTCACGTAGGGATTTACGCACAGTGCGCACGCGTAAACGCAGAAGAGCTCTCCACCCAAACACCGCCTCCAAACACTGATTAGATCCAATTACACAGGAAGATGCTGCGGGCTGATACACAACCACTGTCTATTATCCAGACAGAAGGTTTAATGCCATGTTAGGAGCGCCTTTGACGACAATAAACCTTGTAGCAAACGCTTACTTAAAATTGTGATAATATAAATAACCAGTAGATGGAGCCATGCCCTAGTGAGCCACAGTATAAGGACCGACTCCAGGAGGGAATCAGGACAGGCCTCTTTGGCGGAAGGTTTTTTTCTCTTTTTGTGTTAAGTGCGGTGTTTTTTAACTATTTCAAGTGAGAAAATGCTTAAATGCTTTTTTTATTTTAAGCAAAATGCCTGGCTGATATTTAAGATAAATACATAAGATCATGATAGTCTATGGCTTGCACACAGAATACTTGATTGCATTACACAGTGAAGGGGGTTAAACATTTTCATTTTTTAAGAGGAATCACATCATTGAGCAGAAGCATAGTGTCTGTGAAATGAGTTAAAACCACTTTGACTTGAGCTATTTACCTCAGGACTTTGGTTTCTTGACGCGCAGACCCCACAGTCTATCAGAGCAATAGAGTAGTTAATACAGACACAGCACCTCTGTCCTGGCCTTGATGTGGGACCATCCATCATGTGTGTTTAGAGAGGCACCCGGGGCCAAGGGGTCGTCAGGATGGAGGACATTTTAACCTATAGGTGTGATCTGCTGCGCTCTCAGTCTGTAGGTAAAGCAGGTGAAAAACAGTATGGTAAAACAGTCCTAAGATTTTAAAATATATGAAGCCCTGATTTCAGTACAAAATGCTGTTGTTGGTTGATGTAAAGTTGTAAAACAAAACACAAACATACAGGAAATGCAGGAGTTTGGTATGTTTTTCTACTTCTATCCTGGAGTGTAACTCAAACGAGCTTCAGTCACAGAAAAGGAAACACTACCTGCATTATCAGGATTGTCATACATGTGATTGTATTGAATGTATGTGAATGGATTTAGATGTTCACATTTTCACTCTTATTTGTTGTATCTGACATTTTAACCCATTTTATACACCTGCTCCGCCAGTCTGCTCACACATCTACACTTAGGACATTTCAACAGTTTCAAATATAACTCCTGCTCAAAATTCACCAAAAAAACAAACAAACATGCATTATAATTCCATATTTTTACCTTACCTCATTCCAAACATGTTTTTTCTCATTTGTGAACACAGTAAAACAAGAAAAAACCCCTAATACCTCTTACACACATTTTAGATCACAGTTAAATGTGAACATCAGAAGCAGGTATTTTATTAATGCAAATCAGCGCACACAGCTGAACATCTGTCGGGCCAGTGTCCGTGTTAGTAATACACAATTAAACAGCTGTCGGATTTCAGCATGAATCAAGACTGTGATGCGTAAAATGACTCATAATATGCAGATTGTTCTCTCTGTTGTTTTAAAGCACATTCATTACACTGAGATATTGTATAGGTGTCATTTCCCATCCATGCAATTTGCTACAAATAAAGAAAACAAATGTCAGTAAATTTAACAGTTGTCTGGTTCAAAGCACAATGTTTTTATTCAGTAGCCTACACATTTATATGATGGACACTGCTTTTTTTGTTTTATAAAGAACATGTTTGTACAGCTCATTAGAGAACATCAGTATGGTGACTGTTCTTGCTTAGTTAGTAGATCAAGTTTGAGTTATGTCATTATGTGTTTATATTACAGGTAATTGCAATGGTTAATAAACTACTTGCCACACAGTTTCCTCAGTGCATAAGTTCATTTTAATGCAATATGCAAAATCTGTGCAGTTAAAATGTTTGTAAATGGAGATGCCGAGTGCTGTAGTAGTTCTACTGTTTTACTTATATTACTTTAAACTCACAACTATTAATGCTCTTGTACTAGGCCTTTTATTTATGTAACTTCTGGCAACAATAAACCTAAACTTCAGTTCATCTAAAGTTAAAGTTATTTTGTGGGGGAGCTAATTGTTTGTTAATGAGTGCTCTTGCTAAGAGGCATTCTCTGTGGAAATGTATTATTACATAGTCAATAGTCAAAGTGAAGAGGGTAAAAATTAAGACTGATCTTTGTGATTTGATGAAAATACAAAAAATAAGGAGATTGAAGTTTGGATCTATCATAAAGATATATTGGATTTAGTTGTTTTAATACATAAATTGAGTAAAAATAAAGTCATCAGTGTACCAGTATTTTATTTTAATACTACATGTGTTCAAAATAGGGGTGAGCTTCATGATGATCTCCACACCCTTCTAATCTAAACTGGCATCTCTCAGGGTCCCGCCTTGCCCACCCCCAAAAGCTCATGCCCCATTGCACTGCTCATGATATCAGGGAGGAACTAGAAACTTCTCATGAAAACAGGTATTATATAATATAATATATATTATTACTTATAATAGATTATAAGTATATTACTGTGAGCAGTAGATCTGACCTGTAAGTTGGCCTGGT
>KN502350.1:3824-14778 GCA_000787155.1 Scartelaos histophorus | reverse complement strand
CTGGTAGAGGACCCGAGCTGGATGAGGCACACGCATATATACATATATACATATTGTTTTTTATATAATGCAGCTATAAAATAGATACTCGTCTTGTACATCTAGTTATAGGGATAGTACAAGATCTCATGCCATATCTGTCGAGAGAGAAGAGAGAGAAAAATATTTTTATTCCCCATGTGTTTACATTTGGATTGGACAAAAATGGATTACGTGTTTGTGAGTTACATCTCTTACAATTCCAAAATCTTTTTATTATAGTACATTTTATATTCATGAGAGTTTCCAAAGTGCTGCACAGACAAATGAAGACAATAAAAGAGAGCAAATCATAAATATTTATCATTAAAATACATAAACTATAACATGAAAAACCTGTACTAGAATGGAAATAAATATATTAACTATAACATGAAAAACCTGTACTAGAATGGAAATAAATATATTAAATCAAATAAATACAAAGTCATGAGACCAAAACTGAAAACTAAATCATGAAATGTACTTATTTTCATATATTCAGATTTATATTAAAATCTTTCTTGCCTCATTCTCATGGTCTCAAACTCGTATCTCGTCTCATCTTGTGGAAATTGTGTCTCGTCTTATCCCTATTGATATACTATCTGGGATCCAGGTAATCTGTAGGTAATTGGACAGCATGGAATGAATCCTATACAATAGACCTATACTCCAACCATATTAGGAGATTACTGGAAAAATTTTGTTTATGCTGAATAGGATAATTTTATACTAGGTCAATGAACAGGCTAAACTAGACTAGCTAGAGCATTACCTGTGCGTTTCAACTTTATCTAATTAGTTGACAATTTTTCTTTTATTTAGCTTGAAAAGTTGAGGCATTTTACCCTTATTTGCACTGGGTAGGGACATGGGTATGTCGCCATGGATGGTATTGTGCTCTATTTACCAATGCTGTTTGAAGACCTATTCTAATCCAGCATCAACCCACATACATAAACACGCTGGCAGCCATTCACACATCCAGTCTCACACTTGTTAGATTTCTGCACTCGCCTGGGACATTACATTGACTTGCATTGATTTCTTGGAGACTGATCCTAAGCTTAACATTATTACTACTTGTTTAACCTAAACACTAACCTTTACCTATCTTAACCCATATCTTAGCTTTAAACCCTGGTGTAGTGTTGCGCCGATACCAAAACCAGTATTGAATATTTACAGGATTAATAATAAATATAATAATAAATAATAATGGATCAGGTTTATATATTGCTTTTCTGGACACTCAAAGACACTTCACAGACCATTATTCATTCAGTCCACACTGGTGGGAAGCTGGGGCAGACAGAAGTGAGGCTGCCAATCTGCCATTTGCCCCTCCGACCACCACCATCACTCACACACACACACCACTATCATATTAGGCAATGTGGGTGAAGTGCTTTGCCTAAGGACACAATGACTGGTACCCCACAAATTGGACTGGGAATAGGTTTCATGATATCGGTTCAGCCAGTATCCTGATTGGGATAGTAAAATATTTCAGAGTTGTTTTTAACACAAAAAGTGTTGAAAATCTGAAAGTTAAAAGGCGGTGCGAGTTGGGGTTATTTGCCAGAGTTGATATAGGTGAAGTTAATTCAACTTCCCTTAGTGTTAATTTGGCACCTCCCACCACTTCTAACTCCTGCCAGAGAAGACCAGTTTGAACCGGTTTTGTACATAATTTAATCTTAAATTAACTAAATAAAGTGTAAAAATAAAACATGTCTGTGTGTAGTTTAGCTAACTCAGAATAACCCTACAAAGTGTTATGTTTTCTCTCTAAATATTAATATAACTCTTGATTTTGGGGTTAAACAGGAACTTTAGTCCAGTGTCACTTAATTAACATTTCCAAAAATGTCTAGAACAGATTGAATGCATATAAACCCTGAGCAAATGTTAAAGTCAATTCTGTGAGAGTCAAATTTAACACTCCACTTTTTGCTGTGTAGGGCGTCTCATAAAGTTTGAACTTGTTTTCATACAGAGTTGCTTAGTAGGGATTTGAAGGATAAATAATAGTTACATAACACAATTGGTTCTCTTGTGTAATAAGTTAAATGTTGTTTTTAGGGAAATAAGCACCATTTCTGTCCCTACTCTGGGATTGGTTAGTATCGGATAGTTGAAGACAGTTAAAGTCACACTATTGATATCGATATCAGTCTTGAAAAAGCTGGATAGATGCATCTCTACCATGGTGCTGATCTAAAATTGAGAAAATTACTTGATATTTGGTCCCCTACGAAGCGAAAGATCCTCATATAGTGACAGCATACAGATTTCAGTCCCCAAATTATGATGAATACCCTCCCACACTCTCACGCACAGAAATACACTTCTGAGAACACTTAACACTGCCCACTCATAATTTCAAAGCCCCCATTTCCAACATTGAACGGCAATAAACATCTTCTGTGCAATCGTGTTACAGCTTACAGGGTGAAGTCTTTCATCTAATATGGGTAAATGGCACTCAGAGGTTGACATAATTGTGTGCTTGTTAAATTAATCTTGTAAAAGTTTCAGTGATGGATGGAACGCACAAGTGACATCAAACTTGGTCTAAAGAGGATTTATGGACCTGTTTCCTGTTGTGTGAAATCTGGCTGGTTGACCACAGAAGCCAAACAGTCCACCATTTGCGCAAAATCTTAGTTAAATATACATAGAGAGAAGATTCTTACCACACAATTGAAAAATTTAGCAAAGTACAGTGTATTTTATAGATTTGGTATAAGTAATTCATTCATATTCTGCCTCTCCTCAGATTATCATTATGAAAGATAGATTTAAATTGGACAGTGGCCAATTTGCACATTGGTTGATATATATAGATTGAAAATATCTATCTTTTGCATTTATCCTTAAAAAAAAGCAAGCATAACACAGAGGAAATGCAAAAGCAAAAAAATATATAATTCAGAATAATAATCAAAGTCCAGTTTGAAGGTAAAATGTCTTTATAGCCCACAAACAAGGCACTTTTCTGTTCTCCTGGTTAATGGATTTTCTGCCTTAAAAGCAACATACAAACACCTACACACACAAAGTTAGCGCCCTGTAAAATTGACCTTGTCTTTGATGGTTGGAGCCACTAATGGAGACCAATGCTGTCTGGTCGCTTCAGCAATTTCCTGACAAGACTTATGTCACGTCAGATGTGCCTCTTTGGCTGGATACGACACATGAACAAGCCGCATGCACCAGCTATTTATCTACACAAATAATAATAATAATAATAATCAAATAATGCGGGATAACAACATGCAGACAGAAAACAATAGTATTCCCAGGTTGAGGTGGAATGTCTTTTTTTTACCTCGTGTAGTAGCAGAGACGCTCCCCTCTCAAAGCAGTAAAGACATCGACTAAAAATCCTGAGTCAGTCGCTACCAGCCAGACTGTCGAACACACACACACATGCACTTAACGCACACACACACACACACACACAAATGCTGAAGGATCGAGAGGGCACGGCGAGAGTGGAGAGAGTGCCATTTGGTGCGATACCCGTCGCCAGTACCCACCACAACCTGCGAAGCTAGCGGTCGCCATGGCAACAGACTGGCGGGCCGCGGAGTTGTGTCCCATTGTTATTCGGAAGAAACATGCATGAATTGTAGGAGACCTCTTTTCATAGCACGGCACAGACATGGTTATATCACTGCAATTTGCTCATATAAGACCAATTATACTATACTTACAATTATTACATATATCCTATAATATTTCATTGGCGTTATGTTTAAATAGTACAATAATGAATATTTATGATGGCCAAAATGCAGTTTCTCGTTGCAAATATCACATTGTTAGTGTTAAAGGTGCAAATTTTCTGGTGGAGGTTTGCTACCTGATTGTCTCCATGGAGATGATATTAATTTCCCTGGAATGTTCCACGGTATGACATTAAACATACACTTCTGAGTCAATGACATGATGTCTGTCCAGTTGCAATTTCTTCTTTAAAAAGGTTCAAATTTCATACTAATTCACTACATAGTTGTAGTACCTCTGACCCTACATGGAACCAAATATTTTTTAAGAAACCATTAGTAATTGGCATATTTTCTGAAGTGTTTTGTAGTTCCACATCAAATTTCAGCTTTCTTGAATAGATATTTCCCCATAATATACAAACAAATATTGTGAGTGTGTTTTCATATATCAATATCATGTTCATATTACTGAGAACTTAGATTAACATCCCAACCACGTTTTAGAAAAAAAAACTGTTTTAAGGTTATTCTCTGTCGCACCACATTACATTATTTTAAGGTCGTAGCCAATTCATGTACATAAAAAACTCAAAAATGCTTAATATAAATGTCAAACATAGATTTATCCAGACTTGACATTGTAAATATTGGAGTTCAATAGAAATAAAATTTTAAAATTTGCCTGTTGAAAATCCTTATACATCACTGAACCTTCTATAGCTCAAAAACACAATAATTCCTTGTGTGTATAGGGCGAGTCTTTACAGATCAGTATTGTAATGTAGCATAGCACTGTAACCTGCTTTTACAAATGGTACACAGTGCTTGCTTCTTTAATGCAATTTCAAAGACTTAACAAAAACTGGTACTGCTACAACTGCACAACATATGATTGGATTTGATTTGACAATTTTACATGTTATGGCATTGAAAACATTATGCTCTTTATCAATTTAGTTTTGAATTGAACAGCCATTGCGCTATTAGAGTAATACCCCTAGGAAATCATGTACAGATGGGAAGCCTTCAAGTGGTTTCATTTGTAAACCAGATAGAAAACAATGCTCCAGTGGACAGCATGTTCAATATTGGGGGGTTAATACTGCATTGGGGAAAATTGGGTGTTTGATAAGACAGACGTAGCGTATCTTGAGTCCAGAAACTTTCTATTGTCATCACTTTATATTGAATATGATTATTTCTCTCACTTGGCGTTTTATGTGCGAATGTTCTCATCTTTTATCAGCTTCAAGTGTCATTTTGTACCTGAAGAGCATTTCAAATAGACTGTCTGCATCAGTCCTTCTGCTACCCATTCTGTCCTAGTACTTAATGAGCATTGCAAAGTATCACAGTGCAAAGTTACTGGACTATAAAGGAGTATACGCAATTAGCCCCATTCTATCAGCAGTATAATACATTGTTAATTCAATTTACAAATTAGAAAAGCAATATGGAAAAAAAAAAGATGATCCCACAAGCTACTACTACTACTACTATTACTACAAACACATTAGTCTTACATAATGCTGACACTGACAGAGCACTTTAGTAGTAGTGCAAAAATTATAATTGTGGCTATTTTTAGTTTGTGAAATAATTAACCAGATGATTTTTTTCTTCTTTTAGTCACTGGATATTCATACTTTACATAGAATGGAAAAGCACAGAGCTGTAGCCACAACTGTAATCATAGATACTACACTAAGCGATAATAAAACTAGTATCAAAACTTCTACATCTACTACATCTTCTCTGTGTAGTTCATAAAATACATGGCATATTAAGCTCTTGGACAGTGAGTTAAAGTATGGGTATGTGGAGAATTTAGCGGGGCTTTGTCATTGATTGTTGCATTGTCTTGTCTGCAGGAAGCTACAGGCCGAAAGAACAAAAGCACAGTAAATTGTAGGGGAGCAGTTGCTATGGCGACACCATTGGTACATTTCTGTCAGGACCGTAGCTCATGGCGGGGAGCGAGGTAAGGGCTAAAGAGGCAGATTTTATGTGTTAATTACAGGACTCTTAATAACAGTATGTGATTCCAGGGAGGACTCCGGGTGCTAACCCACGCACAACACAAGCCATGCACAACAACACGGTGAAATGAAATCATACCACCAAATAATAATGAGGTGGAAATAATTAGGACTTTTTAATATTGGAAATTAGAACTTGACTGCATGACCTTTGCAGAACTACACAACACTATAAAGTTACTTCTGTGAATATAATGTGATTCAAAGTGTACTATAGAATCGTGTAGTAATGTCACTTCAAGTATTTACAGCATTGGATTTACAGACTGGATATCACATGCTCAATATGAAAATGTGCAGTTAATAGGCTCTGCAATTGCTTTTAAAAAGGTGAAAAACAAACTTAATTCAAAGTTAATTCCATGGTCTTCCAGAGTGTAGTTTTGCCATCACATTAGCTTGTCAACAGCACACCAACATTACTTCCTAGTTCACTGACGATGAAAACGAGATGATGCAGACACCGTAGACAGTGGTTTTGACCTAAAAAGCTGCTTTTACAATATATCTGTACAAGTCTACTTTATTACATCACAAAACATCCTTGAATTTTTAGCTTTTTTACACGAAATATAGCAAATCTAGTCAAGAACTAATTCATCTGGACCTACTGACTGAAACAAGAAATATAATGATAAGAAATGCTTTTCTTTGATCAGTCACTCTGTCTGCGTTAGCTAATTTTGATACATAAAACAAATCTTAACAGAGCTTCAGGCCTTTAGATGTCCGCAGTCTGATTGTGTCTATTCTATGACCTTTATTGTTGAGTAAATGGTTTTCTGAAATGTTTATCAGCACTTCAGCTGAAGTGTCTGAACTCATGTAAATGGAGATGCTCCAGCTTTCCAAAATGTGATAATCAGCAAATCATTGGATATAAAAGTATAGACAAAGCAACAATTGTGGCTAAACCTTGTACTCACCAAATTACACAGGGCCAATGCTGTTTTCTAAACTCAGTAACATTATCAATAGAAAATAGCTCTTATCTGCAATTGCACAGGAAAGAATTTCAGATTTAAGACATACAAAGATGAATAATTTGTCTTTTGGCGCATTATATTTCAAAATCCACTCTGAATTATCTTAAATAACAGAAGTGCTATATAAGAAACAAAGGCGTGCCCTACCTCAATACACTGGCATAACTAATTTCAGACATTAAGATTTAGACAAAAATGTGTTATCTTTGACTTAGACTTTACTGATCCACAAGGGAAATTATTTGGACATCTGGTTCTGGTTCATTTGGTTCATTCCGATCACAAAAAATATACAAAATTCACACTGAATAAATCTCAAAATACATAATATGAAAGGCACAAACATCAAATCTATTCTCACTGTAGATGTATTTGTTTTATTGTTAAACTGACCTGCTGTGATGGCATGGGCCCCGGTTAGGTCCCCATTGAATCCATTCTCTCGGGCTGCGTACGGACCCCCACTCATGATGGTGCCAGTCTGACATGTTCTGAAGGAGGAGGAGGAGGAGTATCCATTAGCTCCAAGGGGACTGGGCGCCTCCTGCCCTGCTGATGGACTCCACTGGGGGGCGCCGTCTTCTGGCTGTCGACTGTCTGCCATGCTGGGGTTAGCAGCAGGGGAGAGTGGGCAGGGGCTGGACTCTCCTCGATCCTGAAAGACAAAAGACATAAAGTCATAAAGGAGCATCATCATAAAGTGTGAGTTGTTGGTTCATTTCAGGGTATTTGAGAAAGTATATTTATTATATTATTGTAGTATTATTATTTAATCATGTCGCTCAAGGCAGGAATTGACTTTTTTATTTAATTTCATTTAATCGATTAATGTTTTTTTTTTTTTTTTCATGGCTCTGTTACTTCTCTGTTGCTCTGTTTTGCCACATAATATGACTGGAGTGCACCGTTTGGGTGTTTTGCTCAGGGACACACCAATATTTTAGTCCTGAAACAATCTGATTAAAAAGGTAAATGCATTATGGTAGTTATTATACTGTTGCAAAAAAGCTGTCTATTTTTTCCCTTCCCAGTTCAATTTTGTGTTTTTGCAATAAAATGTATATGATAAAGAGTGCACAAGTAAATTAAAACTAGGTGTAAAACAACCCAAATAAGTACCCTTCATAACAAACTTGAAAGTATCATTTGTAGCAGCAATACCAGAGGGTAAATGTTGTCACTAACAAAACACATACAGTAGAGTCCTGTGGAGATATTACAGTGGAAAAGTCCCCACGCCTATAGCTATAACTAGCGCCTGCTCATCCCTGCCACAGCTTCACTGTCAACAATTCAGAAGTGCCTGTATGTCCTTGGGTGTGTGAGCAGTTGACAGGCGCAGGATGAAAACCGCCTGATTTATGTGTATGTAATGGCTTATTCCACACTTGGCCCAGGTGGGAATCATACTACAAATGAACAGCACGGACCTTGGACGATGCTAAGGTACATCGAAGTAGCAGGAGGTGTATCAACAATAGTATAGCCAGTTTACATTGTCAGACAGTTGCAAATATGGCTGAACCAAACACAGAGATTTGATGTATGAGAAATATCCTCCTGATTTTTGCTTCTACACAATTGATTTGAACAAGAGGACGGAAGATCAAGCAGCAGCAAAAGAAGAGAAATATTGATTATTCCAGATAATCGCCTGAGGAGAGGTCATGCAGAGAGATCAGTGAAGTCCTGGGCAGTGGTGGGACAGATGGGGAGATAAATGGTTCAGTGAAGTGTTTAATCAATGGAGGGGAAGGAAGGCATGTTTGGTCCTTGACTCAGTGCAGTTCAGATTAAACTAGATTATTATTATTCTGTATGAAGAGTTTAAGGACAATATTACAAGACTACAACTAAGGACTGATTTTACACGGAATGTGCAATTGTTTAGAAACCACAACGCCAGCTCTACACCTGGATGGATATTGTTGGACCAGGGAGGGCATTTGGCATTTAACTTAAATTGAAATGCAAATTAGGATAAATTGGAAAACTGTGCAGGCAAAAAAGTCAAAGTATTATTCGTTTACAGCTAAACTACACATGAATTAAAGTGTTATGTTTAAGTAGAAATAAAGTTTTGGCTCATGGTGATAGCAACTGTTTAGAATACTGAGCAACCCCACCATGGCCGATCATTTTTGACAATATTTTTAGGGCAATATATGGGGCTGGTTTTAATCTTATTTTCCCCAAATTATGCCATTAAAATTTTCTACAAACTCTCCCACTGCACTTTTTCTCTACAAAGAGACCTGTGTAGTCACATTTTGTGCAGCTACAGTTTTTCTTCAGATTAAATTATTCATATAGTAAAGCTTTGTGGGTATTTTTTAGGCAATTAATTGACCAAAACAAAATATTGACATATGCTGAATTTATGCTGACAGATATAAATATTGGCCTGATATATTTGTCAATCTTTAATAGCAGTAGTATTGTAAGTAGTACTATTGAAAACAGTTGTAGCTACATGGCAGTTATACAACCAAAAGAAATAAGAAAGGGAATAAAGTGTTATGCACCATGGTGGTTAGTAATAAAAACAGATTTACCATCACAAACTGTATCTATAAAATACTTTTAAAACCAAAGGAAACTAATGCATGGTGGTGACAGGCAGCCATTTCCTTAAACTATGGCTCACTGCTGTAGGTGTGCGCCTGGTGCTACTTGAAGTATTTCCCTGCAGCCTGAGCTCCTGCAGGACGAGGACTGTGACTGTGCAATTTGTCATTTACCTCTGTGCCCACTGAGACCCAGAGCTGTAAAAGGGGGTCTGCTCGAGAATCATGATCCAAGAAGTGCAGCCTGGGACCTGGACACTGCCTCACTGAGCACTACTCACTACATCCGCCATATCCTCAACACCTCTGGGAATTGCACGTCCAAGCAAACTGGAATTCTGCACAATTTAGAAAAATTAAGTCGAATTGCAATTTTTGTGAGAGATTTGTGGTATATTTGTTTAAAGGGGCAATATTGTGCCATTTTCCGTTCTATGTTATAAAGTTGTTTCCTCATCACGCCAAATGTGATGACAAACTACCACTGCATGACATCACAAGGTAGAACAGATCATTTTGAGCTTGTAGACAGACTAATATCAAGAGGTTACTCAGACCTGTGTGAATGAAACAAAACACAACTCCTGGTATGTTTTTGCATTCTAACATGGTTTAAAGTTCACAAGAATCCATTTTGTGTAATATAGGATCTTTAAAAAGTAGAATTTTCTTCAGAAAGCAGAGAGCATTAACATTTGAGAGACTGAAATATGAAATTATAAACTAAAATGAAGAATCCAAATTTCAGTATATATTTGTAGAGGTTTAAACTGTGGGTACAATAATTTTCTATAAAAATACAGAATATTTAGTAGTTTGCAGAGGACATTATGTTATCTAAACAATTAAAGCCTTTGTGCTTTGATAATTGTGCCAACTTAAATAGGAATTTAGATTAAATTGTGATTTAATGCGTAGCCCTACTCTTTTGCTTTGAGTTAAAAAGGGATCCTAAACCGCAGTCTGTGGGGCATCGCATGACTCCGTTCTGAATCGAAACCCTCTCAAAGCTTCAATAACGATTTTCACGGCACAAAACGTATGAAAAGTGTTAAGTCCATCCCTCTCCAATGGCCAGAGCGGTAAATTTACTACGATCCTCTCCATGTCACACGGCGTCTGTTCCCCGTCCCATCACAGTGACCTAACTAAAACTCACAGAGAAGCACTTCCAATATTAAAAGCCTCATAAAGCACACTGTCGTCCCCTGTCTGTATGAAGGGTCACTTTGAGCTGTGGCGAATTTCCAAACCTAATATAACTGTGACTAGGCCCAGTGAAGAGATGAAGGAGTTCAGCTTCCTGTAACCCTGCTGAGAGCCATTACAGCCAACAATATGGTGCACTTACATTTGGGGGATATATGAATGAATGACACACCACCACCTGTTGGTACTCAGAAAAACAATAATTAAGGTCAATGTAAGAAATGATTCATAACTTTGCATATGACTCTTGTATGAATGATTATTAAAGGCTTGTACTACAGTGACATGGCAGAGGATAGAAGCAGGTCTGTTGTGTTTGGCTGGGAGCCTGAGGCAGTGAGCCAAAGGGAGGACCAGAGGTAAGACTGATTCTGTTTGCACAAGGAAATAAAGGA